>RJWH01005801.1:0-68028 GCA_004363575.1 Solenodon paradoxus | reverse complement strand
GAGGTTTCTCTCTCAGAGCTTTTACACTTAGGGTGCTTCTTTTAGAATCCTATTATTAAGCCTCAGCTTCTCAGAGACGCCTTCCCTTACCGTCCTGAGATTTCTCCCAGCCCACTTCTGTACTATCATATTTACCCACTTCTTGTTTCTTCCTAGCAGTCAGAACTTCAGAAATTATTTAGCTATTTACTTTATTATGTATTTCCCCATAACCTCCATACACTAAAATGGAAGTCCTGTGAGGGCAGGGAACTTGTCTATATCCTATCCTAAAATAGTGCCCACCACACAGACAATATTTTAAAATATACATTTGTAGCTGAATCACCAGAAATTGACCCACTCGCATACAGTCAGTTAATCTATGACAAAGTAGCCAAAAGCATTCAATAAAAAAAGGAAAGTCTCTTCAACAAATGGTGCTGGGAAAACTGGACAGCCACATGCAAAAGAATGAAGCTAGACCACTGTCTAACACCATTCACAAAAACTAACTCACAATGGACTAGAGACTTGGATAAAAGACCAGAAACCATAAAATTCTTAGAAGACAACATAGGAATGACATCAGTCGTAGAGAAGCCTTAAGGACTCAACTCCACCATCAAGGGAAACAAAAAGAAAAATAAAGAACTGGGACTACGTCAAACTAAGGAGCTTCTTCAGAACCAAAGAAAACATCACCAAAACCGAAAGGAAACCTACTAACTGGGATAAGAGATTTGGATTCGATATTTCTGACAAAGGCTTAATATCTAAAATATACAAAGAACTCATAAAACTCAACAACAGAATAAAAGGCAATCCAATCAAAAAATGGGAGCAGGAATTGTAGAGAAGAGAATACACAGATGACCAGCAGGCACCTGAAATTATGTTCCTACTCACTGGCTATCAGGGAAATGCAAATTAAAACAAGAATGAGATATCCCCTTACACCTGAGAGACAGGCTATTATCCAAAAGTCTGGAAGCAACAAATGCTGACAAGGATGTGGAAAAAAGGGAACACATTCTCACTGTTGGTGGGAGTGAAAATTTGTACAACCCCTATGGAGAACAGTTTGGAGATTCCTCAAAAAACCAAAGATGGAAATCCCATATGATCCCATCATTCCACTTCTGGGCATCTCCCCAAAAGATACAAAAGCACCATCCGCAGAGATGTCTGCACCCCCATGTCTACTGCAGCCCTATTTACAATAGCTAAGAACTGGAAATTCCCTAAGTGCCCAACATCAGATGATGGATCAAGAAGATGTGGTGCGTGTACACAATGGAATACTGCGCAGCCCTTAGAAGAGATGAAACCCTGTCATTTGAATCAACATGGATGGAACTAGAGGGGATGATGCTAAGTGAAACAAGTCAAAAGAAGAAAGATAGATACCAGATGACATCACTCCTAGGTGGAATGTGAACAGACAAAACAAAGGAACAGATGAAACACAACCAACCCTGAAACATTTGCAACTGAACTGAGGTCACCAAAAGGGAATGGGGCGGGTGGGGGCACATGGTGGAGCCCACTGCACAGTGGGGAAGAACACTTGGTGACTTGGTGGAGGGCAGGGTGTGCTGACATATATCTGGGAAATGGGGTATCTATACATAGGAATTTATTTTAATATGTAGAATAATTATAATAGAAAATAAAATTTAAAAAAAACACGCATTTGTGAGTTAACTAATGAATTGAATGCCAACTCAGACGCTTGCTGGTCATCTTCCTTCTTGGTGCCAGGCCCTGTGCCAGGTGCTGGCCAGGGTCACACTGTCAGTCAGTGGTGGAGGGGTGGGCAGGGAGTAAAGACAGAAGAGGGGTTTTTTTGGTCCCAGATCAGACCATGGGGGCTGGGACAAGGCTTCTCCTATCACTTGGTTCCCCAGGCAGTTTCCTCATCTCAGACCAGGTCATGGAGCTGCTACCTTCCAGCCAGTACCTTAGTCCAGGAGGCCGGGGTGGGAGGTCCTGGGCGAGTCAGGACAAGACCAGGGCACTGACAGGCAAGCTGCACACTGAAGTCTCCTTGCTAAGTAAGGGCCCTCATGTGCTCCTCAGGGCCTGTCCATGGAGACCAGACCTAGAATCCTCAGAGCAGAGTGTTGAGAGAGACCTGGGTGCCTCCAATGAAGCCGGAGCCAGGCTGGAGCCAAAGGGCAGACCCAGAACCTTCTTGACAATCCCTCCTGTGGTTTTCTCCAAGGCCCCTTCCAGGACTTGCATTCCAACCAGTTAAGAGATGCTCATTTGCATTAATTTACGCATCTTCAGTCAAGGAAAGGAAGGCTTAGAAGAGATCTGGGACTATTTCTTTGGTCTCTACCCAGATTTCTTTTCTTTTTTTACTTTAAAAGAAAGTTGCAGGCAGGAATGAAGGCAAGTAGGCAGGCAGGCGGGAAGACAGAGGAGGAAGAAGCACTCTGTTTTATTTACTTGTTCATTTTGGTAGTTCCCCCTGACTCTGGGACACAAAATGGGGACCCTGGGATTTTCGTGGATGGCACCCAACCCCTACTCCAGCAGGGTGCACTCCACCCAGATTTCTTAACTGCCTCTCCTGGACTGTCCCCTGCCTAGACTGGCATGTGGAGCTGGCAGCCCAAACAGGAAAATGCCTGCTTGGGCCTGGCTCCCGGAGGCTAGAGCCTAGACCCCCAGTGACCCCTAGTTTGGGTTGTCTGTAGGAGAAAAGCTGCAATCCCTCTTCCTGACTGACTCTTATACATCATGCAAATCACCCTGTGGGTAAGCGCTCAGCAGACCCTGACAGAGAACTCAGCAGCTGACCCCAGCTTGCCCTCCCCTGCAGCCTACCCTCCCCCTGCCCCAGGGGTTTCCTGGCACCTGTTTGGGGTGAAGTGAGCAGGCAGGGAGCCCGTGGGAACCTGGCTTTGTTTAAGAGCAGTTCTGACAAGTTATCCAAACTCTTCTCAGACATTTGCTCCCCAAAGATCCTCAGAGAGGCCCTGAAAGGTAACCGGTGGTGTGGTCTACTAGTCAGGGCTAAACCAAGAGGCAGAAGTGCAGGGCTTCTGACGACCTGGGTTGCTTACAAGGACTGCTTCACCTCAACAGGATTGATTTCACTCGTTCTAAGTACTTTCATTCTTAGGGTGAGTGGTTTACAAACTTCCTTCCATCTCTTCAACAACTGCATGGCAGAAACAGCACCGGTGCTGCACTTTCAACAACTTAGAGTCATGGGTTCAAGTCCAGATTCTGCCATTAGCCTGCAGATCTTGGGAAGTCAGTTAACCTTTGGAAACTCAGCTCCACCTTGTGAGGCGGGAGGGGTGCTCACCTCTCAGGACCAGCGTGAGGGCTAAAGGAGACTGTGGCAACCTGGCTGCCAAAGGGAAGGGTGCGGAGAGCTGGAGCAGGTATCTGTGACTCTCTTCATCTGCCAGTTTCCACACTGTTCCCTCCTTTGATTTCTTTTTTCTTCTCAACACTGACTGCTGGTATGTCCTTGTGCCTCAGCTCACAGTTTGGTTACAACAGGTTAGAAATATGCAGTTTAACCCAAAGGCTAGCAGAGTTAGTCTATAGCTCTTAAGAGCAGAAAACTGAGGACAGAAAGTACAAATAAACTTTTTTTTTTCTTCAAGGAAAGGTACAGACATAAATGAAAACAAGTAGGTGGACAGGCAGGAAGAGAGAGGAAGAAACATCTATATTTTTATTTAGTTGTTCACACTGGCTGCTTCCCCCTGGGGCCTGGGACTCAAACCCAGGGAGGTGTGGCCTGTGCTTCTTCAGAGGCAACTGACTTAACCACTGCTCCACCAGGGTGCACCCACAAACTTTCTTACAGTCAGACATGTCATTGAGGGTGGTGTGGCAAGATGGCGAGGAGAGATGGCTTCAGGAGGCAAGAGGCCTGAACTGACACTGCTGTCCTGATCCAAGCTGTGTGACCTTTGACAAGTCGTCTCACTTCACTGAGAGGCTGCTTTCTCATCTATAAACTAGGACTAGCCTTACCCATCTCCCAAGATGGTTATGAGGGTTCATGAAACAACGGAGGTACAGAAACATCACTGAGTCTCCACACCCCTCTTCCTTTGATCCAGGAATCTACCCTCTGGGTCCTGGGACTGTTTTAAATGCCGCTTCCCTTGTCTTTTGCTCTCAGCAGGCATAATATTCACTCTCCTGCTGTCAGTCAGTCCTGTCTCTGTTCCAGCTGGTCTGATGTCTCTCTACGCTCCCTCAAATATCAGGGGCGACAACTTTCTGCTGGTTCACCTCAAATTCACCAAAATGTTTGGGAAGCTCTGCTATCTCCCCTAGAGCCCCAGCTGAACACGGAACAATGCCACCAGTATTGTGTGGAGACAGATCCTGGGACCTCCGGGCCTAAGCCAGAGGCTAGCGGGGCATGGTGCTGTCTGCCCTACCTTCTGCGGCTCTGGGAGAGAGGGAGCCAAAGTGGGGTCTTGGGTGGCCTGGGTCAGAGTTAACGTGGGGTCTGGGATGAAACCCAGGCTCTGAGTACAAGGATGTCTCAGCCGAGGCCTAGGACCAGTGCCTGTCAACCCCTCCAGGGCCGATGCCCCTGGGCCTACCTGTACGTAGTTCTCCTCGCAGTAGTTGGCCACCCGAAGCAGGGCGCTGTGGTTGCCCCGCAGAGCCTCCCGACCCGTGGGGATCTCCAACTCCTGCAGCTCCTGCAGCTCTGCCATGGCCCCCAGCTTCTGACGGGCTCCTGGGGAGCCCGCGGGTTTTGCACCTCACCCTGTCCTTGATTGGTCGCTCTGCTTCCCTCCCTCTCATTGCTTTTGGTTTCCTCTGTGTGAGACCCAAACCCGCCAGCAAAGGGCAGGCATACTCATTCCTGGACAAGAGGAAGTCAGTCCCTGCTCCCTGCACCTCTCTGTCCCCTGCCCAGAGGAAGGGGGAAGCCAGGGGCCCCTCTGGGGGCCCAGCCCCCCAATGCCTCCCAGCAGAGGAAGCCAAGGTCCAGTGGCCGTGATTGCTGCCTAGGCGGGGAGAGGAAACTGTCGGGGGAGGGGGTGGGAGGCTGAGGAGGAAGGGGACAGGCCAGCTCTGGCGGGTGGGGATGGAGTTTCCACTCATGGAAAGGGAGGAACAGGCAAAGGGGGGCTTCCTTGGGAAGCACAGGGATGAGTCACCAGAGGACTGGGGAGTGGAGGCTGCATGGGGTATGGAGACCAGTCACGCTGGAGGGCCAGCAACGGTGGAAAGCAGCCAGATGCCGCAGCAACAGGACTGGGTAGGACAGCAGGAAGCTGCACCCGACGTCTCCTGAGAAGCATTATCAAGTCCCTGCAGGGGGACATGCGACGAACTGCTGTGCGTGATAGAGCAGGGCAAGGTGAAGTTGACCCAGTGGGCTGTGAGCCACTCAGAGTAGATGACAGGAAGGCTTGCCTGTGAGAAGCACAGGGTCCAGGCTCCCCACTAACCGCTGGGTTTTGAGGACAGGCGGCCCCAGCCTGCAGCTGGTCTCGGGAGGTTGTGCTCTTTTTCTGCATTAGCATCGAGGGTTTAACTCGATGACCTGCACTGTCCTCTCCTGATCTTAAATCCTTTTTTTCTTTTCTTTTTTAGTACCAATAATGCTTTTCGTGTTCACTGGAAAATACTATTGGATTGAACGCAAGTTCTGAAATTGCAAGTATGCATAACATAACAGTAGAACATGTTATAAAAATGTTACATATTTAACTGAGGGGTAGTACCTACCTCTCTGTACACTAAAATTTAATAGGAGGAAAGAACGTCTTTTATTAAATAAGAAATGGAAGCATTGTAACCATAAACAAGAGGCTCTAAACAAAGTACTTTAAAAGTGCTTTGCTGTGGGATCTACTCTGGTGGCTCAGACGGCTGGGCTACTGTGGAGCAGACCCTATAAAACCCAGGGACCCAGGTTTGCCACCATGCGCCAGGGTGAAAATCCAAAATAACTGATTAAATAAATCAACCTGCTTCTTCCTCCTCTCCCTCCCCCGTGCTCTTTCTCTACCTGGCCACCTGAGTCAGGAGTGGTGGGACCCAGGGGAAACTCAGCTAGTAAAAAGCCAGCAGCTGAAGGAGCTGCTCCCAGGGAGCAGGCTTCAGGCACCCGCTTACTGAGCACAGGCGCCCAAAGGGGCTTCCCTGGAGCCCTCCGTGGCTGCTGCTAATCCTTCTTGGGGCTAAGTTGAGGTCAGGGGGCAGAGTGCCAAGGAGGAAAGACTTCTGTCTTGACTGTGTGTGTTGTACTAACTCTACAGATGCGAGCAGCTGGCAGGTTCGATGTGGCCGCCATTCCAGGCCAGTGTTGAAATGTGCTTGAATAAAAACAAAATCAAATAAAAATGCAGGTTTCCTTCATCATCCTTCAGTATCCCGTTTGGTATGATTTGGTAGGTCATTTTCTGAGTCCTAGACCACCATTACCATGAATGTATAAAACAAAAAACAAAATCAAGCAACAACAGAACAGCCCTGGATCCCAACACATAATCCATCAAATTCTGACCTCAAGTTATTATGATTTTTTTAAGGAAAGGTGCAGGTAGAAAGGAAGGTGAGCAGGCAGGCAGGCAGGCAAGAAGAGAGAGGAGGAAGAAGCATCTTTATTTTATTTTTACTTAGTTGTTCACACTGGTTGCTTCCCACGGACTCAGGACTCGAACCCAGGAGTAAGTGGCCTGCGCTCTGTCACAGGCAACTGATCCAACCACTGCTCCACCAGAGCACACCAGTGGCCTCAAATTCTTTAGAACTCAGAACTGTGAGTGGGACTTGGATCCCAGAGCAGGGAGATTAGGATGGACTCTGGCCTCCTCCTGCCCTCGCACCCTCTGTTATCCTTGAGGGAGTCGAAAAAGACCCCTCACTGACCATATTGGCCCTTAACATCTGCTGCATGAGGGGGCCCCCTCATCAGACCAGTGCCCAGCAGGGCATTGCCCTTGACCAGTCCTGGGAGAGGAACAAGAGGAAGGCCAGGGTGTGGGTCATGTGTCCGGGAAGGAGACCCATACCCTGATCTCCGCATTCTCCAGGTTAGCCCACGTCGCCCCGGCACCCCGCCCACCTTGAAGCATTCTCTGGGTTTCAATCACAATTTGCTAAACGTGAATTTGGGCAAAACACACACCCAACAAACTAGCAGATTGCCAACAGGGGTGCAGGTTTCCTCCATGGGCCTGTCATACTGCCCCCAAGCCTCACACTCCTAGCCCCAACCCACTGCTGTACCTGGTGATACTTTGATTGTTTCAACTCTAAAAATTCCGGCAAGTCTACTGAAGAAGGCCCAGAGGCAGAGAAGCATGGCACAGGGCTAGAGGGCCATGCTCCTAGGGTTAACTGGCATGTTCCCTGAACCAGTGAATAAAGGCTGAGCTCAGAGAACCTTGGAAGGTAAAGTCATGGGACTTAGATCAGGCTTCCTGTGAGAGGGAAGTTAGGCTCAGAGGCAGGGGTGGGGAGAAGGGAGAGAAAGCAGGGGAGGGAGCATGCAGGGCCCAAGGGTGAGAACTGGAGAAAGAGGAACCTTGGGGCCTCTAAGCTAGAGGGGTCACTAAAAAGCGGGCCTGCTGCAGGGGCAGAGTGTCACCCTCAGGTGGCAGTGAGGACTTGGAAGCTCAGGCCAGTGGATGGACCTGAGCCTCTGATCAGCTTAGGCATTAGAGATTTGGGCTTCCACACCATCTGCTTTTTCTAAAGATTTTCAGCAGATGAGAGCTGGGGGGCTCAAATACCACCTTGTGTGGGTCGGGGTGAGTGACTTGAAGACATTCTTTGCTGACAGGTAAGAGAGACAGAGGTTGCCCCGGGTTAGAATCTGGCCTTAGAATTATTGCAGTTTGGCACCAGGAAGTCTTCCTGATATCTCCATAGGGGTGACAAAGACAATGATGATGACGATAATATCAGTAACTATAATAATAAATGTATGACGTGTTTGTTATGTGCCAGATATTGTATTAAGGTATTTTATATGCTTTTTCATTGCATTGTTTTCTTAGTGCTCACAATGATCATAAAAGTTAGATACTATTATTATACCCACTTTGCAGATGGGGAAACTAAGACTCAAGGTGGTTGAGTGATTTGCCTTCAAGGGCCACCTGGGGAGGAAGCAGCAGAACTGGGAAGAGCACTGGAGTCTTATAGGCTCCAGGACCCCTTCTCTCAACCAATAGGGTCTGCTTCCCTGACAAGACTCAGAAACAAACAAAAGAGTGGAACAGCTGCTTCCCAACTCTTCCTCATAGACAAAAACTCTCTCTCACCCTTCTCCAAGCTCTGCTTCCTGTTCCTCCGTAGACAGGTCCCCACCCAAGGGCAACACTTGGCCTCCCCCAACAAACTGGGGCAGGAGCACCCCTCCTCCTGGTCTGGACTCAGATGAGGGAGGGGAGGAGGCTCTCACTGGTGAGGTCCTGCCTGAGGGCCGTGCCAGGAAGGGGATAGATGTTGAGATGTGGGGGAGCCCAAGGGACTTGCAGTCCTGTGGAGTCCCTTCTAGAACCAGGTCTCTCCAGGGAGGATGGCCCAGGAGCTCAGGGAAAAGGAGCTGTGGAGGCTGGAGGTGGAGCAGCTGAAGAAGGAAGTGAGGAACCCAAGGGCTCCAGTGAGCTGCTGTTTCCCTTCAGGGCTCCCTCTTCTCCATCCCTCCTGTTCCTCACAGAGCAGGGAGACCAAGGAGGAAGCCACGACAAGGGTGGTGGGTCCTCTCCAGGGTGGGGTAGGTTGTGCACGGAGGCACAGAGAGCATAGCGCCTCACAGGTTCATCCAGCCTGTCTCTGGCCTGAGTGTGAACCAGCGTCTCGCCCTTCTGTAGTCAAGGAGCTCACACCCTCTCTCACTGACCTGCCCCTGTCTTTCTCCTCTCAGATTTCTGTCCCCGCCCTACTCAAAAGCCTGTTGCTTGGGACTGATCAAGTCCTGGATCGTGACCCACAACCAAGAGCTGGAACCATATTTGATTTTCTCACAGATTTCCCAGACAGGAAAGGAAATCAAAGATTATGTGGAAACCCAAGCAGGAAATGACTCTCTTCTCAAAGGCATCCCTGAAGACAAGAATCCCTTCAAGGAGAATAGCAGTTGTCTGATAAGCTGATGGCACCACAGCCCTCACCCTGAATGTCTGTCCTTCCTCAGCCCAGAACCTTGACACCAGGGAACCTGTGACTCTTCGCCATCTCAAAACCACAGAATAAGTAAAGATACCTGATTGCATGCCTTGTGAATTCATTCTTCTTTTCTCCCAGCATCTCCTCCACCCTCTGGGTCACTGCTGACTCCACTTGGAGACACTTTGAAGACAACTTTCCAAGCTTCTTCTGTGGTGGGGTCTGAAAAGTCTTTCCGCCAAATTGAAGAGACTTCAGAAGGCAGTCCCTAGGAAATCTCCTTCTAGAACCCCCGTCCCTCTTTTCCCTCCGCTATCTTTCTAGGAACAAGCATTTCCAGCAGAGTAGTTGGATTGGGAGCTGGAGTTGGGAATCCCTTCCTCCCCATCTCATATCCTAGTCTGTGGTCCTCCTCCTAGTCATTTAGATCACCCCTGACAGCCTGGTGACAAAAACTTTGTGAAATCATGATTTCATGCTTTATTTAATAGTATTGAATGTCTGTTACAGGTTGGGCAAGACTATCATGCTCCGTGTGTATGGAATTTAGAAAAGAGGACATGAAATACAGTTTACCATTAAATCAGTACACGCTACCATGGGGAAAGGAAAGTAAAAAACGGTGTAGGAACACCCTGCAGACAGACAGACAGGCAGTCGGGGCAATGAAGGAGTTCCCTGTGAACAACTGCAAGCCAGAGCGGGCTGGGAGAGCAGGGGAAGATGAGAGAGAGGTTGGGGAGGGAGATGGCGCAGGTCTGGTAGGGCCTTGCTATGCTGGGTGAACACTCTCCTATCCATCCTCAGGGCAATCGGAAGCCTGCGAAGGTGGTGATTTTGATTAGCAGAAGCGTGACTGGATCGTGCCAAGGGCTGAGAGATAATGAGGATTCCTTGTGAGCAAGGAGGCGACTGCTCCAGGGAGCCAGAGACAGACTCTCAGGGTATATGGCATTCAGTGTAATGTTAGAGCCCTCTGAGTGGCAGGTGAGGGGGCCTTGCAGAACCAGTCCCGCTGAATAGGCACATCGTGTCCTGAGAGAGGGGACAGGAAAGGCCTCTAGAAGGAGATGATAGACTGGAGCTGAGTCCTAAAGGATTCATTAGGATGCAAAAGGGTGGATGGATGGCAAATGTGATTGAAGGGGCAGGTGACAAAAACAGCCTCAAGGCAGGGGGGGGCCGAGGAAGAGAGGACCAGGCTGTTCGTTGTGCTAAACCACCTTACCTGCTTGGGAGTCAGTCGGTGATGTTTGTGCTTAGAAGGGAATTGACTTTTGATGGGATACAAAGTAGAAAGACAGTTAAGGAGATGATGGTAGCAGTCAGCTCAGGGGGTCTATGTCCAGAGCGGGTGGTGCGGAAAAGTTCCTCGGGAAAGGAAGTTTTCAGGTCTAGACATCTTTCTGAGTGGTGTACAAGGGACAGGACCTCACCAGGGATGATGTCCGAGCTCCTGGCTTGGGAGGATTTCTTGACTAGATGGAAAGCAAGTGTCTAAAAACACACCTAACAGGGTACAGTGATCCGAAGAGCATTGGAGCTGCAAATAAGGACCCCTGTCCCAGCAGGCCAAACCCCCAGGACAGGTCCTCCTCCCTCCGCTGAGGTCCCAGCCCGTGCCCCAGCACCCAGGTTCTCTAACGGAGCGTCCCTTATTCCCAGCTCCACCCTGGCTTGACCTAACCACCTGAAACCCGAATAAATTCAGTTACTCAGTATACCCCACTCAAGAGAAGGAAAAGAAGAATGAGAAAGAGAAAACATTTAAATAGAATCATAATTTTTTTAATGGGAAAAAGGTAAACATTCCCTATGGCTCCAGCAGTAAGACAGGAATGAAAGTAGGGTGTGGGGAGGCACAGACCCTCAGCTATGAGACTTGTACTATGGCTGCTTCTTCCACCTACCTGGTCCTGTTCTACTTTCCAGCAGAATCTCACTGGTTGGCCTTCTTGGTTCAGAGGGCGAGTCTGATCTTTATTCTTGGGGAACTTGAACCCTCATGGACTCTGCATTGGGGAGGGGCTGCTTCTGCTCACCTGTGCTCAGGGCCCACTGCCCAGGTATTCTCCTGGCTCCTCCCACAGCCTGCTTGGCATCCCAAGGAGTAGCAGGAGTGGACTACAAAGAGCCCACCATGAGGAATTTAGTGAAGAGTTTATTAGTCAGGCGGATCCATCTGTGGAGACTGCCCTCCACCACAATCTAGAGTGGAGCTTTCATGCAATTCTCTGGGTTGGGGAACATACAAAGAAAGAGAAATCAATCACTGCTCATCTGTGTGAAGACCCTGTAAGTGGTCCGGTTTATGTCTCTGTCATATAAGATGTTGAAACTTGGACTCCCCTGGTGGCCCAGCGGTTTAAATCCGGCTCAGCCACATACCTGCCAAAGACCTGGGTTCCAGACCTGGGCCGTAGGAACAACCAAAGATGTAGTTGAATAAAATATATAGAGTGCTTCTTCCTCCCCTCTCTTCCTGCCTGACTGCCTATTTGCCTTCATTCCTGCCTGTACCTTTTCTTAAAAAAAAAAAAAAAAAGAAAAAGATGTTGAAACTTCTGTTGGTCTCCCTGGTATTACCTGGAGATCAACAGAGACAAGCTACATACAGAGTGATTAAAATTTGATTTAAATCCTGAGGAATGTCCTAGGTACCTCAGAAAGGCATCGGTCTTACAGCATCTATGTGGTAGATGGGTCGAGAGCCGTCTGCTTATTCATCAGTACACGGTGACTTCAGAGAGCTAGACTGGCTTGTTCTGACTTCCACCTGTGCGAGTTTCTTCTGGACTGGAGTTGTCCCAGGAGTAATTTTAGCTTTCCCGCTGATGTTATTCTTCTGTTCTTTATCACATTTAGTGTCTTCTTTTTCCTGGGAAGAGCTTCTGGGCTGGAGATAGCATGTCTGGGAGACCACAGCTCCCTAGAAAACATTCTCGAAGTCCCTAGATGGTAGCTAGTGTTAAGAGGGGCACAGCAGATAAGAAACACAAATCTAACTCATGAATATGTGGTTATACCAGTGAGGACAAGTCCCTGTCCCCTCTGATCACCCACCCCCAGAGAACTGGCTGGTTGCCTTGAGGTCTGCTATCACATGAGGACACAGGGTGTCACCCTTGCTGGCTCCTTGAGCAGTGTGGTGCCGCGCTGGCCTTCATAAAGGGAACCTATGCTTTTTGCTCAACCTGTTTCTCATCTCTGACTGCTTTGTTTCGTGAACACTCACCAGCCCAGTGCTCATCTCCTCTAGGGAGTTATAAAGACACTCTGCTGCAGGGAGTGTCTTCTGGGGTATCAGTTCATGACACTGGAATATTTTTAGTCGCTGGCCTTGCCCCAAGGGGACCAGTCACATAGTTCTCCCCAGATCTCCTTTTCGTCAGTCCTTTCATTGCGTGGTAAGACTTTGATCATCTGAACAGAAACGGAATTGCTTTCCAGGAGTCAGAGAGGAAGGAATTCCTTCCTCTGCCGCTTTCAGGGCCATCCTTGAGAAGGGAAACTCAGAGAAAAGGCGATCACTGTGATTCAGGCGTCGAGTGTGATTAGGAACTGAGCTGGGGATATGGACTAAGAATGGAGAGAAGACAACAGATTGGAGAGATAATTAGGAAGTAAAATTGTCAGGGCTTAAAGATTGATTGAGGTGTGCCCTGGTGGAGTAGCGGTTAGGTCAAATACCTCCAAAGGAGTACAAGCCACATACCCCTGGGTTCAAGTCCTGGGCCTGAGAGGAAACAACCAGTGTGACTAAGTGAAAATAAAATAAAATGCTTCTTCCTCCTTTCTCTTCCTGTCTGTCTACTCGTCTTCATTCCTGCCTGCATCTTTCCCTTTAAAGAAATTGAATGTTGGCAGAATGGCAAGGCAGCTCTCAAGGATGACTTCCAGTTGCTTGGATGACTGAATGGATAGTGGAACTAGTTGGAAATCCAACCCCATTGGGTGATTCCAGATGACTCACCTAAGCTTTTCCTTCCTCCGTGTGTCATGATGAATATCTCTGAGAGGTGGTCCTTGGTCCTTGAGCAGCCGAGGCAAATCCAGATTACACGAGATTGCACCTGGATCAGGTCGAGAAAACGGCCAAACTTGAACTCGGAGAATTGCAGCAATCAGGCTGGGCTGGAGGATGAAGGGTTGTGGAAAAAGACTGAGAAGGAAGGGTCAGAGGTGGGAGGAGGCCAAGAGGAAAGCAGATCATCAAAATCTTGATGACTGGGACAGGTCAAGCCAGGCAAAGGCTGATATCAAGCTGAATGACCCTCAAGTTTCAAATTCTATACACCTTCCCGCCACTCTGTTCTCCAAAGCTCCCAGGCCTCAGAAGGAGGTGGGGGAAAAGGGAATAACTGACTGGTTAAGTCGGGGCTTGGTTAAGGCTGGTGGAAGTTCAGCTTCCTTCGAGTGGATCAGGCAGCCCAGCCCCTTAGTCTTGGATGGGTCTTGTCTCCTTGGCATCTTGGTACAGGAAGCAGAGGATGATAACCAATCATGGCCTCGGGTCCTCTAGGAAAGTTAATCGGAGCCCTTTGCCCCTCCCCCTTCCCTGTTTCTGACCTGAGGTTGAGACATGGGGACTAGAACAGTGTATGCGTGAGTTCACCTATGTGGTCACACAGAGCTTCCCACTGAGGAGAACCTTGTGCTTGGTTTTATGCCACGGTGTCACTGTCTTTAATTTCTTAACCATTTTGGACAAAGTACCCCACATTTTCATTTTTCTCTGTGTCCCACATGTGATATGTCTGGCGGTGTGTAGGATAAGAGGCCCGGCTTGGGGAGGAAGCAGAACTTTTATCCAGGAACAGAGGTTAAGAGCCCCTAAGCCCTCCTGCTCCCTTCCCAACTGCACCATTTCTGAGGGTTAGAAGTTGGGAGGGGAGGCGGCTCTGGAGTCATTTCTCAATGCTCCTTTGGTCCTTCTGACTTTCCTTTTCTTTGCCAGACCACAAAAATGGGTGACGTGGGTGACTCATTATCTGTAGCATCAGCACAGAGGAAACAGAAACCAGGGATGCCAGGAGATGAGAAAGAGACACACAAGAGTTGGAAACTCCCTTGTCCCCACATGCCATCTAATCAGATGCTAATTCCTAAGGATTCTACCTCTACATCTCTCACATGCTCATCCGCTCATCCGTTGATCCTCAGCTCTCTCTCTCCCACAGCCTGAGACTCATCATTTCTCACCCCAGGACTCAACAGTTTCCCCAGGAGCCCCCTCCTACCTGGCCCCCAGCAGCCCACCTTCAACATGGCTGTAGTGTTTTCTCTGTGGCTCCTGGGCCTACATCTTCTTGACTCTCAGCTCCCTGAAAGACCAAGTCAAGACTTCTGGTTTATCACCAAGGTCCTAGCATCACCTGGGGGCCTGCCCACCCCTGGGGCCTCAGCTGTCATCACTTTTTGCCCCCTTTCAGGGCTCCAGTCAATGGACCTTTTTTATTTATTTTTTAAATTTTTTAGTATTTTATTGCAGTAACTTCGTTTTACAAGTTAAACTTTTATGTGCAGTTTCCTCATTTCTCAAGATATATGTCAACACACCCTGCCCTCCACCAAATCACCAAGTGTTCTTCCCCACTGTCTCATGGGCTCCACCACCACTCCTTCCCCACCCTCTCCCATCCCATTCCCTACCAGTGACCTCAGTTCTGTTGCAAAGTGTCCAAGGGTTGGTTTTGTTTCGTCTATTACTTTGTTTTGTCTAGTCACATTCCACTTATGACTGAGGGCATCTGATATCTTTCTTCTTTTGACTTACTTTACTTAGTATAATCTCCTCTAGATCCATCCATGTTAATTCAAATGACAGGGTTTCATCTCTTCTAAGGGCTGTGTAGTGTTCCATTGTATATATGCACCACATCTTCTTTATCCATCCATCTGACGTTGGGCACTTAGGTAGCTTCCAGTTCTTAGCTATTGTGAATAGGGCTGCAAATAACATGGGGGTGGCATCAATTTCTGTTAGTGTTCCATCTTCAACTTTTGGAGCAATCTCCATACTATTTTTTTTTTATAGGGGTTACACCAATTTACACTCCCACCAATAGTGTAAAAGTGTTCCATCCTTGTTAACATTTGTTGTTTCCAGATTTTGGATAATAGCCAGGCTCTCAGGTGTCAGGTGAAACCTCACTGTTGTTTTGATTTGCATTTCCCTGATAGTTAGCAAGCAGGAATATGTCTTCATGTGCCTGTTGGCCATCTGTATATCCTCTTTGAAATCGGTGGAACTTCTTTTACTTTCTCCATGACTTTTTTTTTTTTTTTTTTTTTTTTTAGGAAAGGTACAGACAGGAATGAAGGCGAGTAGGCAGGCAGGAAGAGAGAGGAGGAAGAAGCATCTTTATTTTATTTAGTTGTTCACACTGGTTGCTTTCCCGCAGACCCTCCACCACTTTCTAGGTATTCTTGGAACATCTTCCCATCTGCCCGTTCTTTATCTAGCTAGTTCTCTAGTTAGGGTTCAGCAAAACTGCTGGTAAACTTCCCTGAATTTTGCTTTTATGACTGAATAGGTCATTCAAAATTGGGTGGTTCCGCATTACACCAGTGAGAATGGCCTATACGCAAATGACTGGAAACAGCGACCAGTGTGAACAACTAAATAAAAATTAAAACATAAAGATGTTTCTTTCTCCTCTCTTCCTGCTTCCCTGCCTATTCACCTTCATTCCTGCCTTCGCCTTCCCTTTAAAAATAAAGACAAAAATCAGTGTATTTTTACATGTAGTAAAGGTAAATATTGGTCTTAAACTTATGTTTTGGTTTTGTGTATGTGTTTTCTGGTTTGTGATGGAAAACAAGAAATCTTCCTGAGCATCTTGTGCAAACCACCAACTGTGAAAGCCCCTGGAGGCGTGATGTCCCAGCGAGTAAAGTCACGACTAGGTGCACAGATTTGCAGCCAAAATCTCAGAGCAGAAGGGAAGGCAAGTTCTCCATCTCAGTGCAGAAATCTTCCCATGCCCCCGAATGACTATGACCTTTTTGCTCTGCACCACCCCACAAGCTCAGAATTTCTCGAGCTGGTTCTGTTAGGGACGGCTCAGTGTTCCCAAGTTCTTCCTATTTGCTCGTCTAACTTCCACTTGTGAGCCCTCTGCTTCTCATTCTCTGCCTCTGTTGCAATCTTCCCAGTTTTGTTTTCTTCCCCCAAATACATTGTTCTTTTCACTAGAATCTCGGCATCCCTGGTCTCTACAATTCTGGTTGTCTTTCTAGTAATTATCATTTTTAAGTGTATGTAGAGCAGACAGAGAAAATGGCTTTACAAAATTTTATTTCTTTTCTCATAGTAATTTTTCTACACATTAAAATAACTTCCTACATACAGGAGAAAATGGCTTTTTGCTTAAGCTTTACTAATTCTCACCACACTGCTGTACAAAGGCTCCACTCTTGTCCTTTTACAGATGAGGCTGAGAACATTTAAAAATTAACTTTATTAAAGGAACATTGCATCATAAGATTTATAGGTTTAAGATGTATGTCATCATGAATCCACATCTGGATATAATACCTTAAGTTTACCACCACCAGTCCAGGCTCAGAGCATTTTTTTTTCTAGCTTTGTTGAGATAAAATTGACATACTGGGTTAAGTTGAAGATGTATAACATAATGATTGTACATATATAGTGCATATATATATTTATCATAAGTTTAGTTGGCTTATTTAGTGATGCCTGAAATTCCTAATCCTCTCAATTCGGTTTGGCGGGCTTGGTGTGGGGGGTGAAGGTTATCCTCACTCCCTTTCTCTGGACAACCTTTTTGATCAGGATGCAAACATGTCTCCAGAAAGTGACTTTTTGACTGTTGAAATTGAGAAATATAACACACATTCAGAATAGCGCATACAGCATACATTTTTATGTCTCTTTCTGTTTTTATGTTTTTTAACACGTTTTTGTAATGTGAGTAATTGATATAAAATCTACCAGGACAAGAAACAGAAGACAGCCCCCCAAAGACTGTTGCTAACTTGTCTCTAGTCACGCCCTCTCTCTCCCCAAAGATGTTCAGTATCTTCACTTACATGGGAATCATTTCCTTTTGCTTTGCTTGATAGTTTTACCACGTAAGTTTGCAGCTCTAAACAATATGCAGTAGTTAGTTTTACCTGTTTGGGAAATTTATACAAGTAGAATTTTTTTGTGTGTGTGTATCTGTCTTTTTTTTTTGGCTGAAAACTTCAAAAAAATCCATCCGTTTTGTTGCACGTACTGTTGATTTAGTTTCTTGCTGTATAATATTCCATGGTATCTTTTCCATTCGAATGTTTGACATTTAAGTTCTTTCCAATTTTTGGCTGTTATGTTGCCAAAAATACTCATATAATGTCTCTAAGTGTACATTTGCATTTCTGAGTATATGGCACAAAAGTGAGATAGCTAGGTCATAGGGTATGAGTATCTTCAATTTTGGTAGTTAACTCAAACTGTTTTCTACCTATTTACACTCCAGTGAGAGTTCACATTATTCCACATTCTTGATAACAGCATTTTTGTTCTGGTGCGTGTATAGAGGTGTCCCATTGAACTTTTTATTTGCACTTGCCTGATGACTAACAATGCGTTGCATTTTTTTCACATGTACATAGGCTATTCCAAATTTCCCTTTTTGGTGAAGTACCAGTTCAAGTCTTTTGCTATTTTTCTATTAGATTGTCTTTTTGGGATTGACTTTTAGGAGTCCTTTATATAATCTAGATGCAAGTTTTCTATCAGTTGTGCATTACAAATATCTTTTCCTATTCTGTGCCTTCCCTTGTCACTTTCTTATTGAAGTTCTTAATAAACATAGATCATATTAACAGGAAGACACATATCAAGCTTTTGCATCTTGTTTAGGAAGACTTTCCCTCCCCTGAGGTTATGAAAGTAGAGTATTCTCCTGTGCTGTCTTCCAAAAGCTTTACTGTGTTTTCTTTCACATTAAGGTCTATAATTCACAAAAGTAGGTCCTTTCCCCCACAGTTCTGTAGTGTATGACCTATGTCATAAGTCAGTGGCTCTACTCTGTTCTGGTATGTTTGAACTCCTGTAGTTTATAGTTGAGAATAAGCTTTCATGCCTGGTAAAGCCAGACCTCCCTCCTCTCATGCCTCGGTATTTGAGACTGGGATTGTCATACACACAAATCTATTCAAGCGTTTATGGTTGGGTGGGGAGGCGGGTGCTCGGGGGAGAGACGGGGAGAACAGTGCGAGGAGTCTCTCCGTTTCCATGACATCTCCCCAAGGGCAGTACGTATAACCACAGTGCCAATCACCCTGTAGGGAGATCACAAATGCGTCAGCGCGCTCCCTCGTCACTTATCCCAAAGGGGCAGCCAGCCCGCAAAACCCAGATACCCATCCAAAGAAGACAACACTCCAGGCGCATCACTTCCCGGCTATCCCGGAGGTACAAATCACGTGCACCTGGGCAGCTCCCCAAACCCCGGTCCTGGACCGACTCGCTAACGGAGACCCGCTCGACCCTGTAGGGAACCCCGTAGAGATAGATGCCCAGCCCCGCTGGGAAGAACTGCGCCCGGTGTGGTGAGAAACCGCCGGCACAGCTACCCGGACCAGACAGGCAAGACAGCCACACCGCCGTCTGACGGACTCGCGGGCGGACTGACCGCCCCGCCCCGCCCCAACACACCTCGTCGCTTCTCCCCACCCGCCTTGCTCCTGCCGGTCGCGTCCCTGCCGTCCGGGCTCCGACGGGCCCGTTGGCTCCCGGGAAGCAGAGCAGAAACTGACCGCTCTGCTCGCTCACATCAGCGGATGGGAAGGAGGCGGCCCCGCAGCTTCAGCGGGGTGGGGCAGTGTCTCCCAGACTCAAAGGCGCGACGTGCCCCGCCCGAAGCTCCTGGAGCTCCGGGGGCTGCTAAGCTGTCGCCTCCCGGGAGATGTCACGCTCACGCTCCGGCTCCCACCAGCCCTTTTACTTTTCCGCCGGACTCTGGCGCATGCGCACTCCGGCTGTCAGGGTGGCCTTGAAATGAAAAAGAGGCCACCCTAAACTCCCGTCAGGTCGGTCACCCGGACGAAGGCACTACCCAAGGTGGCTAAGGCCGCCCGTGTTCCCCAAAACGGGGACTGTAGATCCAAAAGGATTAGTGAGGTCCCACCGAGATTTGAACTCGGATCGCTGGATTCAAAGTCCAGAGTGCTAACCATTACACCATGGGACCTGCTGGAAGCTTTAGGCGGCCGGCAGTCTTCTCAAGGCACATAGCGGGCATTCAGAACAGTTTCTTCAAAGTGAAGCGGGTGTCCTTTCCAATGGCCGAGCCCTGGGCGCTAGATCGGAAGCTGCCCGGCTGGGAAAAAGGGAGACACGCGGGTTTCCGCGTCCCAGGCATTCCAGTCCTGGGTGTCATCCCTGCCTCCGCTTTTCCCGCTCTCTTGCGGGATCCTGATGCACGCGCCGCGAAGGGAGGCTGGCTGCAGGCGGGAACTCTCGGGGGCTGCACGGCCGGCCACGCGGGGCTGGGCTTTGAAGTCTGGGAGGCCGGCTGGGGCTGAGACATCCGAGCGGCCGGCGCGGCGCACGCAGACAGCCCGACGTTCTTGTTTGTTGATTTATTTATTTACGCGGGAAACGCTTCATGGGGGACACTTTGGCCAAGCAGGGAGGGCAGCGGACTGGTACCTGGCGGGACAGCGGTTCAAGACTGACCCCCAAACGCAGACCCGATAAAAGAGCGCTCTGTGTCTTAGTCTTATTCTAAGTGACTACAAGCCAGAAGACAGGTGTCCCTGAGCAATCCATCCACTCCCCTGTCCTTTAAAGCTACGTGGTGGGACTGGACTGTTAATAGGTGGATTAACATAAGGCAAATTTTGAAAGACATAAAAGAAAACACACAGACGAATATAACTTCCCACAGCAATTTTGTGCTCTCCAAGGCAATTTCAGATACTTTCCTTCCTTCTAGTACAAATAAGCACATACTTTAAGTCAGAACACTTTCATGCACCTTACATAGCCCCATATCTTGAGGATTGTTTCATAACAATACATAGAAAGTATCTCGTTCTTTTTAATGGTGTTTGTTTAAAGTAGGAGGAAAGATCATGTTTAATGACATACAGATGGAAATTTCACGTGACTGAATTCTGAAACTATATCCTGTGCAGAGGCATGGGGAAGGGGGCCCAGGGTGTCAAGAAGAGAGGGGGTCAAGAGTAAAGATCTGTCTCAGAGAGGACGAGTTTACAGACAAATGCACATTTGGATTAAAGCTTTTCCCAAACCAGTTTTCTGGGTGAGCAGAGAACAACATTCATTTTTTGATGAGGTAGATAGACTTAGAGAATGCTGGGTTGCTTTTAGAGAAGATGACAAGGACACTATCATTCACCTCTGGGGTTGCCATTGTCGTCACCTCAAAATAAGCTTCATGTCAGAGCTGGGCATCTACAGGAGAACGAATTCCGAGAGGTTTAGATGATGGGTTTGGAGCTAACTCAAGAGGGTCTAGTTTTGCAGGCGTGGCAGAAGTCTGATTCTGGATCCTCGGCATCATCCTGGGAGTCAGCACCTACAGCATTTTGACAGAATTGCCTAGCTCCCCAAATTGCTCTGCTCAGGAGGTGGGGCGGGGTGGGGGAGCTTCCTATTCCCCTCTGGGTTCTTCTAGGCTGTAAAATAACAAACCTTAGATTGATCTGTAATGGTATTTTTGAACTGTAATTTGCATAAAATAAAATGCACAAATCTTAACTCAACTGAATATATCAATTCTTTTTTTTTTTTTTTACACATGACTATCCCTGCATGACCATCACCTAGATCAAGAAATACTTTTCCCTGATTCCCTTTTTCTTACCTACCCTGCTCTCCTAAAATCACTACCTGGCTTATATTATTCTATTACTGTAAATTAGTTTTGCCTAATAGTAAAGCGTATGTATATGTATATGCACACACACACATATCTGACTTCCACCTGGAGACCCATGCAATTTTTTGTACCACCTTGTCCTAGAATTTGGAGTTTGGCAGGAAGCATCAGGGGACCTTCACTGTGCTGAGAGGTTACTTTTGTCACTGGTTTGGTCCAGGTTGCTTGGTTGTGTATGAAATTCAAGGCTGGAGGGAGGCCTGTGGGGCCGTTATTGTCTGTGCCCCAATTCTTGCTTCCAAATCATATTTCACACACACACACACACACACACACACACACACACGTGCCATAATGAAATACTACTCAGCAATATAAAGAACATATGACTGTTGCGATATCTTTTGTATCTGACTTTTTTGCCTTTTGCTCAACATAGTGCCTTCAGGATTTGTCCTTGTCACTTGGTAGATCAGTAGCTTCCTATTGCTGAATAGTATTCTATTGCATGACTAGACCATGATGCATTGGTCCATTCTCCAGCTGATGGGCTTTCCAGTGTTTCCAGTGAAGGTCAGTGTAATCAAAGCTACTTTGATGATTCTTCTACAAACCTTCTCTGGTCTTGGATATTCACCTAGGAAAGGAAATGCCAGTTACAGGGGAAATGCACATTTAAGATCATTAGGAACTACCAAACAGCTTTCCAAGGTTGTTGTGCTCTTTTAATTCTAATCAGCAATTTACGAGAGAGGTCCAGTTGCATCACATCTTAGCTAATGGTGGTTTTATCAGTATTTCCAGTCTAGTCGTTCTAATAGGTACATAATGATCTCCTCTTGTGGTTTTAATTTGCATTTCCCTGATGGTTAGTGACGTTGAATATCTTTTTATTACAAGCTTCCTGGCCATTTGGATATCTTCTTTTCTAAGTGTTTCTTTAAGGATTTTGCACATTAAAAATGCCTTTACCTTACTGATTTATTATATAGCTGAGATAAGAATCTTTCACCAAATATTTGTGTTGTAGATATTCTCTTCGAGTCAGTCAGTGCCTTATCTTTTCACTTCCTTAATAATGTCTTCTGATTAGCAGTGGATTTTCATTTTGATGGAGCCAATTTTTTTTTTCCTTTTATGTTTAATTCTTTCTGTGTCCCCAGGAAGAGATCCAGGATCTTTTCAAGCACATGGGATAGGAGAGGGAAATGAACACTTGTACACACTACTCAATTACATAATGAAAACTTTGATAATCTCTTGGTAGGCCTGAAGGTGGAATGAGCGGTGTAGATTTTATATGGGAGACTTTATATGTTTGGACAGAAAGGTGTCTGGAGGAGACAGGCAAAGGATCTGGATAAAGTGTGTATACAGGAATGGTTCCTCTGTGAAGGTCACTAGACACAGAGAAGAGTGGAGGAGATGAAGTTGAGAGAAGTGATCTGCTAAATTGATGACCCTGGATCTGTTGCTGGTGTCTGGAATACAGACTCTATGCCTTTCTAGACAGTAAAATAGCAAGAATAGGAAATGGTAGGAAAAATTAGTATGCTGGCATGTGTTCATCACATAGTTTTCAGGACAGTCCTTAAAGAGACACAAGTTTAAGCTGGAAGCCTCCTGCTTCTAAGTAGGTGAATACAGTTTTGCTCAGAATGACCTGTAATCCAAGTGTGCTGGAAGCCCCACAACTGGGACTTCTGCAGACCTGAAAATGGTGAATTATCTGCGCCAAGATAAAGCACCAGCAGAAACAGGAGACTCAGCAGGAGACCCTTCTATGCAAATGACCAGCCTATAGCATTGTCACACTTTAAAACATTTTCTGCCTACAAAGAGGAAAACCCTGGGGGTAAAGCTGCAGAGAGCAGCCGTCTGTCTGTACCTCTGCAGACTATTCTGAATAACTTCGTGGCAGGGGCCACATGACTGAGGGCCAGAGAATAGGCAAGGGTGCCTGTGCTTTCCAGAATGCATTTCCTAGACTATGTCTAGACAAGATGTCTGGAAATGACAGCAAACCTGTAAGTCTTAAAGATTGTCAATGAGAGCTCATTGGCAATTCAGTTTCCTTAATGCGCTGACTGATGACAGCTAGTGAGTTTTAACTCCTACGACTCCCCAGGCCCATGAACACCACTAATGGCAGGTGGGGCGATTAAAGGTATTTAGGCCTCAGAAAGGTCAACCTGCCCCAGGCCTGCTCAGATGGGGATCTGGAAGATAATAGAAAGGGGCTCACTCCTTGAGGGAAGATTCTGGAGCTGCTGAATGGGATTCCTCACACTCCTGCTGACCCCACCTTTTGGCTCCCAGCTGTGAACGACACTTTCAAGAAGTTTAGGTCAAGTTTCTGGTACTTGCAAACAAAGCTTTCAGATAGATATGCATTTTGTTGTGGCTTATATATATAAAATTCACATCTTAAACAAAAACAAGTAAGTGTTGGGAGAGGAAGCTTCCTAAGAATGGAGGAGAGACTGCCCAGAAGCAGCAGACCCCTGTCTCATTCCAGCTCCAACCACATGAAACTGACATACATGGGGCGTGGGAACCGGAGTGCGGGGTGGGGTGGTGGCAGAAGGTCGCTAGCTATTAAGATTTCTTTTTTTCTGAATAACAATTTTCCTTCCCTGAGCCCTGGATGGGGAATAAGGACGGCAGACGGACAGAAAGGCTTGAGCGCCCCCTGGAGGCCCACGCAATTGGTACTAACTTGTCCTGGAATTTGAACTTGAGTATCACAGAACCTTCGCTGTCCTGGAAGGTCACCTTTGTCACGGTTAGTTCCAGGTTGCTTGGTTCTATCTGAAATTCAAGACTGGAAGGAGGCCTGTGTGGCTGTAATTGTCTGTGACCTGACTTTTGCTTCCCAATCACCCAAGTTGAAAACCATCTAGAGAAAGTGGTCTGTTTGAAAACAAGCAGACATGCGGGTGCTTGTATTGCTCAGACACTGTTGTAAGACACGGGAGCCAATTCAAGTTAGAGTAATCAAAAAGGAGAAGTATAAGAGTATAGGTTTCACAAAACTCCGGAGCAGGACTGTAGCCAGATCTCAGGACAGCACCAGAAGACTGTCAGGAAGGTTTCATTTCGGCCCCTCTTTTTGTGCATGTCTTAAGTTCCTTCCTTTTCCTTGATGCAGATGGGCTTTCTCTGCTCTCAGTCCACACACAATCAGGGGCAGCTGGCAGCTCCTGAGCGTGTCTGAGTCCAACCACCCACAGTCCGACTTGATTTTTGCAGACTGATTGCCTTTGGTGCAGAAACTTGCTCCTCTGGGACCAGTATGGTTTTGGGTTTTGGTTTTATTTTATGGTAGTAATTATTCTACACATTAAAATAACTTCCTATGTATAGTTTCCCCTTTCCTTAGATATATGTCAATACACCCTGCCCTCCCACCACATCGCCAAGTATTCTTCCCCATCGTCCAGTGGGCTCCGCCACCATGTGCCCCCACCCGCCCCATTCCCTTTTGGTGACCTCAGTTCTGTAGCAAATGTTTCAGCTTTGGTTATGTTTCATCTGTTCGTTTGTTTTGTCTGTTCACATTCCACCTATGAGTGAAGTAATCTGGTATCTATCTTCTTTTCACTTATTTTGGTTAGCATCATCCCCTCTAGATCCATCCATAGTGATTCAAATGACAGGTTTTCATCTCTTCTAAGGGCTGTGTAGGATTCCAATGTATATATCACATCTTCTTGATCCATTCATCTGACATTGGGTACTTAGGTAATGTCCAGTTCCTATCTATTTTGAATAGGGCTACAATAAACATGAGGATGAATAAATCTCTGCAGATGAGTGTCTTTGTATCTATTAGGTAGATGCCCTGAAGTAGGATGACAGGATCATATAGGATTTCCATGGGACCCATATGCTTTGAACAGGGAGTGGGGTCACACCTGCTCTGGGTAGTTGATCAATCCTGGAGAAAATTTCTGGAGAACTGGCTTACAGTTTATGCAAACACCCTACCACTGCTCCATTTTAACGACTTCCCTACTTGGGTAGGTGGTTCCAGATCTTGAAACAGGGACGAGGATGTGCCTGGAACATATTGACGATAACTTCAGTGTGTCAAATGGCCTCTGCTGGCAGGTGTGGGAGAATGCTTTAATTATTATGAAAGCGCACAGCATTATCCCCCTGTATCAAGAATGTGAGGCATTAATCGGGAAGGCAGAGATTTTTGTGGAGTCGGTTTGGGGACCAACTTACAAATTAATATTTACCTAAATGGTTAAATAGTTTACTTACATTTTAACTATTTTATATATTTAAAAGTTAGAATAGCCAAAGCTAACAAACTGTTCCCTGTGCTATCCTCTTACCTTGACAAATACATCTTCTTTTTTTTTTTTTTTTTTTGAAGGAAAAGTGAAGGCAGGAATGAAGGCAAGCAGAGGCAGGCAAGAAGAGAGAGGAGGAGAAAGCATTTCATTTATTTTTATTTAGTTTTTCAGCTTGGTTCCCCCCACTCCCTCCCTCCTACACACACACACACACACACACACACACACACATACCCTGGCCCTTGGGACGTATGTGGACTGTACCCACCTGCTCCTCCACCAGGGGTGACGACATATCTATCTTTATGAAGACGAAATTGAAAATATTTTAAAGATGTAGCTTTCCTTTGACTTTGTTGGCAGATTAGTACTCTGTTGACTACAAATACATGAAAAAATAATGATTATGGAAGCATTATTAGTGATTTCACTGAAGCAGAAGCGAGAAACAAAATTGTATGGAGTAAATAAAGAATTATGATATATATGTGTATGTTCCTATCCAAACATCACTAATACATCAGCTAAACAACCAGACACGGATAGTAATTGTTAAATTACATTGTTTGACTAAGGAGGAAAAAAGCCTCAGGGAATAAGCCTCCACTGAACTTACTATCTTACCAGCTCAAGCCCCAAGCTGTAAATAACTTCTGCTTATCTCAACCACCAACAGACCTGGCCTGATCCTACTAAACAGGAACCAGTCATGGAAAAATTCCAGAGACCCACCTCCGGCTTACTCTAGCCCACCCCGAAACCCCTGCCTATAAAACTTGTGACTTACTCCTGTTCAGGGTACCAGTCTTTGGAGACCACTCCACTGGTGCCCACTGGCATTAAATAAAATCCTTTCAACTTTTCCCGAGTGCGTGAATGAAGCCTGTTGCTTTCCACTGGGCAAACCCATTTTGCTGTAACATTACCACGATGCCTTTTAGGGAAGGAAGGAAGAGGAGGAAGAAGCATGTTTATTTCCTTATTTGTTTATATTTGGTTGTTCCCCCAGCCCCAGGTCTTGAACCAGGGTCCTAGGGCTTTACATGGTCTACGCCCTGCCTGCCAGCTTAGCACCTGAGCCACCAGGGCATTGCAGGTTTGTACATGTTAAAAGAATATCATGAAAACTATGAGACCCGAAGTGGCTCACAGGGCCTCGTCCTTGAGCTCGTTGTTACTAGTCTGCAATAAATTCTGGAGCAGTGACCAGAATCAAAATCATCTATAACCGTCATCAAGTAGTGTGGACATTTTTTCATGGCAAAAGCTTTCTCAGTGGAGGAAACAATATGTTGATTACCTCCTGACATGTGCTCCTTAACTCCTTATGGACTAGCCCATGGCATAGTAATAATCTAAAGAATTAAAATTAAAGTCTGGCACTCCTGGTATTTTAGGCACTAAGCTAGTGGCTGGGGTGTGGACCATACGAAGGACCCAGGTTATAAACAAATAAAGTGCTTCCTTCTCCCCTTTTTTCCTTCCTTCCTTAAAATGATTTTTCGTTCTCTTTCTTCCTCTCCTAAATAATAACACAGACAAAATAAAGTTTGTTCAAAGAGGACAAAATCTGCCTCAGGAATAAATTGAAGCAAACGTAAGATTTGCTAAAGCTTTATAAAAATAAGCATGATTTTTCACGTTTTTGGAAGTTATTTTCCTGCTAAAATTATTCAAAATCATTAAGATTAAAACCAAAAAACTATAATGAACAAATATTTATTTATTTATTATTCTATTTATTTAAAAGAAAGGTGCAGGCAGGCAGACGGGTGGGAAGAAAGAGGAGGAAGAAAGCTTTTATTTATTTTATTTACTTGTTCATCTTGGTTTTTCACCTGATTCTTGGTCTTGAACACAGATCCCTGGAATGTATGTGGACTGCACCTGCCACGGCCAAGGACTTAACTGCTAAGCTTCCAGGACACAGCCAATATTAAATTAAAAAATCATATTTATTTAAGGCTATGTTTAATTTTGAACATTTAAACCATTTACATTTTTAAAAAAATAAGATGCTCACATTTCAGCATTCACTAACCATTCAATTCCCAGATGTAAAGAATTAATATCACACTTCGAGCATAAATCCTTTGGATGTACATATATAAAAATTAAAGATCATTACAAATTAGATACTATTTCTAAATGTTCTTAAGCCACCAATGGGCAGTTGTTGGGAATACGACACAATCTTGTAGAAAATATTTTTGAAACCAGGAATGGAAAGGCAAGAAGAACTAGGGAAGACTCTGTCATGAGTTATCTGAGAAGAAGAATTTGGCCAATTCAGAAATGCGTCTGTTTCTTTCACCTAAGCACTTTGCAGTTCAGATCTTACCTCACTCCAAAGCACTGCTCTTAAAGTTTTGGTGCATTTGGACATGGGTTTTGAGTCCATAAGGCAAAAGGTGCCGAGAAGCAGTTCCCTGAGGTCTGAGCCGTTTAGGCCCACGAGTGGATATTCGGAAAACAGGTGAAGCCATGCTGGCTCTGAACATTGCATCCCGGGAGACAGAGGCACCTGGCTGTTCGGGCACATGAATTTGTGATGTGCAGGAGTCTCTAAGCACGGGATCCAGGGAGGGTTCTCGTCTGGTCCACGCGCAGGGCTGAGTAGAGCAACTTACCACCAATTTCTACTGCACAGAGTGACTGTGCATATTAGTGAAAGCGATCGACGTGATTGCAATGGAACCTTTATAACACACACAATGGAATGACGTACGTGTTGCATTCCAGTGTGGGAAAATAAAAAATGGTTGCCAGACACTTTCCATACCTGGAAAATGCTGAATTAAACTAAGTTAACCTGACTTATAGACTCCAGGACTTTGCATGCGAATGTGAATTACACTTTTCCAAGATGGAAATACCGCCCGCAGTTTTTTTCAGAAGTATTCTATCACCCAGGCAAGTTTCATGAGGTTTTATTACTGTCCCACCGACAGGTTTTCAGAGATCCCGAACCTGCACTGGCCATCTTCAGTAGGATGAAGTGGAAATCACAAAGCCAGGCCAGCAGGTCACCGGAGAGGCTTCCCCAGCATTATGTGGTGGCTCTGCCCTAGCAGACCCGAGTCTTGAGCGGTCAGAAACTAGCCTTCAGTCCCTGACTTCTGGCCACCGCACTTTCTAGGCTTAGCCTCAGCACAGGCTCTGAGTTCCTTCCCGGCATTCTGAAAAGTCTTTGTGGTGGTGACTCTGAACCCTGTTCTGGCCAACAGTGGACTTTTCTCCACCAGCCCTCCCACTGCTGCAGCATCCTCCAGGCTCCTGGGGAGCTCACCTCACAGCGCCTTCCGCATGTCCTCATCTGACCCTCTAGCCCTGGCTGCCCAGTTCTGCTAGTGGCCTGAACCAGGCTGCAACTTCCCAAGACAAGGACCTGGATTCACCACATTCTCTGAGGTAAGACCAAATAAACATCTGTGCATGGCAGTGACGCTGGAGATGACGCTTCAGAACGTGTTATAATTTCCACCAAGCAACCCTCAAGGACCCAGCAGCCATTCTTTTACCCAAACATACCAACTCATCCATGTCTCTTTCATGTGAGATCGAATGAGATCATGTGAGAGACTGTGTACAGATGCTTCATAAATGGTAAGGCATCATACCAGCAACTAATAATTGTTATTGACAGTCTTCATTGCCCTGCTCAGTGATTGGTCCATTTCTAATGAATTAGCCTTTGAAAGGAATAACCAAGCCAACCCTGTTTGCCCCACCCACTATATAATTCATTGTAATTTCATCTTATCAGGAGTCCATTTTCTGGTACCCCAACTTCCTGTTCCATGGTTCCGACACCCATCACCAGCTGTACTGTGCTCCTCCCAGGCTCCGGCACCTTTACGTGGAGCACTGGAGATGGTTCTTGAAGTAGTGGAGAGCCAGCTTGAACTGGATCTGGTCCTGTGTGTTGGTCCGGTACAGACTGTAGTTCTTCTCCAGGGCAGCTAGCTCCGAGTTCAGTCCTAGGGAGTGATGGGGCTGGTGACCGATAATCACGTCTGGGCACGACCCCACCAGCAAACTCCCAAGCCCGTCGATGAAGAATTCTGCAAAGGGAGGGAGAATGCAAGAAGAAAATGGGAGACTCTGCTGGACACCCAGGTTCACAGTCAGGGGGAGGGGAGGTTTCCACTCCTGCAAAGTCACCTGCCCAGATTGAGGATTTGGCAAGAAATAAATCCACTCATTTCTCAGACAGATCTGGATAGGGAGGCAGAGGGACACAGGTTAGCTTTTCAACTGGACAGAAATGTGAACTCGGGGACTAGAAGTCAGAAGGGAAAAGAGTGCCATTAACCTGCTGCAGATAAATGGGGAAGGGTTTCTGGAAAAGGGGAATAGGGAGCAGAGTGGGGAAAGAGGGAGGGGTACATCTATGAGGAAAGGAGGAGGAGGGTGTCACAGAGGACAGAATAGCCTACAGGAGAGCAGAGGAAAAAGAGAAGATGACAACAGCTGTGAGTCCCCAGTTTGGGGGCAGGGGGACCACCCCACTGCATTATGGGTTAGTGACAGAGATCAAAGAACTCTGGTTTAGTTCACCCCGCCTCCCTCCTCCGGTCTCCCCACCTGAGTGAGCGACCCGTTGCAGGCGTGGGTCGAAGCCAACCCTTTGGAGTCGCTCGGTGTGGGCCAGGAAGAAGTTGACCACGCCACTGGTCACCACGCATCTGGGGAAGCCCTCCAGGGGCTGAAACGATCCTGACCTCCGGTGAAGACAGTCCCCATCCTTGCTCTGCTCCAACAACAGCTTAAACTGGAACACGTTTCCAAGCACACTGCCACCCACCTGGCAGGAAGGCAGAGACTTCCCGTTAGAGAGCAGACACTCAATGTCCACCTTGCCTCTGCCAGGAAGCCCGACTGGACTGACCCACAGTTACAGCAGGAATCACACTTTCTCTCTCTACGCTTCATACTCCCCTCACTCTCCTTTCCTGCTGTGGCCACAGCCTTCAGCATATGACTGCTGACCTCTGGGTCTTCGCATTCCTGCTGAGGAATGCCCAGAGGAACCTCCTTGTGGGGTGCAGGCGGCCTGTGCAACTGTATATCAGTCTCCTCACAATGTGTCCCCGGTCTCCAGCTGTTTTCCTCCCCTTTCCTGCTCCTGTCTGTGTTCCCTGGAGAATGGCTGCATGGCTATGTCTGAGCTCAAGCAAAGCAACACGTTAAGGACATCTCTTCCTGAACCATCATAAGCATCTAGGGTCGCACAGTAAAGTCTGCCGATACCCTCCGTCACTGTGCTTTCCGTCCCCTTACTGAACTCTCTGGGTTTGAGGTGGATGAAGTTAAGAAACAGCCAGTTATGCAGCCAAAGACCACAGTTGCCCGCTTTCCTTGCGAGGCTTGACCGTGTGGCTAAGTTCGGAAGGAATGTGATTTACAAAGGGTATGCGCAACCTCGAGGTCACACCCATGAAAGAAAGCGGCTGCTCTCTGTGCCCTCTTCCTGCCTGCCTTTCCTCCAGCCCAGCCTCCAAGGAATGAGGATGTGGAACGACAAGGAAAGGCTTCTGTCCCAACACGAAGTTGGACAGAGAATCAAGTGCCAGCTGGGATTTTCCGTAAGAACAACACTTTCTACTTGCTAATGCCAAGGTGAGCTGGCATCTAAAAGAGTAGGAAAATACCTTGGGACACCTTGGGGACTAGCCACTGGAAGTAAGAGTTAATTGTGGTCACAGTGTCACTTGGCTTCTTATTCACTGTCTTCCTTTTTCTTGTTCTGAAAAACTACTTCATTGAGGTATCTTTGACACAATACATGTTATATGTTTAAGGTAAACAGCTTAGTGTTTTGACATGTTTATATGCCATGAAAAGATCACCACCATAATCAATTAATGACCATCTATATCCATCGCCTCTACATATTTAACATTGTGTGTGCATTCTATTGTCACCTTTTCCTTCTCTTTTCTATATGTGAATTGACTCTGATGGTTTTAATTATTTCACTTTTTAAAATTCCATTAGGGCTGCATGTGCTTTTTCTTTTTTTTTTAGGAAAGGTGCAGGCAGGAATGAAGGTGAGTAGGTAGGCAGGCAGGCAGGGAGAGAGAAGGAAAAAAACATTTTATTTACTTTTATTTAGTTGTTCACATTGGTTGTTCCCCCAGACCCAGGTCTTGAACCTGGGACCTTGTGCTGTATGTGGGACTGCTCCCAGGGTGCAGGCCACCAGGGCGTCCACCAACTTACCTTTTTAAAGGTTTGTGTCATTTACATTTTTTTAACGATACGTGGCAGTACTAGAGCATTGCCCTGTAATCTCAGGGAGGAAATCTGAAGATGCAGAAACACACCGCTTTAAAGACAGAACTACCGTGAGTGGGGGTGGGGTGGGGTCCGTATGGAGGTAGAGACCCTGGTTCCTGTGGAGATGCTCTCTGACCCCAGGCCTGTGTGGTTCTTGCAGCAGCCTCTCCCCTCCCCTCCCCTCCCCTCCCCTCCTCTCCCCACCTTTTCTTTCTTCCTCTTCCCCTCCTCTCTCCTGCCATCTCTACGGACATAACTGAGGTGAAACTGGCGCCTCTCCCTCACCACATCCAGCTCGGTTTTTTCCAGGACATCCACTAGCACCTCGATCTTGGTCTTGCTGTTGAAGACAAAGTCATCGTCCACCCACAGGACATATTTGGTGGTGACCTGAGACACGGCCAGGTTCCTGCCAGCAAACCAACCCTGCAGGGAACGAGGTTGGGTCAGTGATCGCCAGTCATGGCTGCTATTAGAATAACCACCTGGGGAGCTTTCTCGATTTCCAGTCACCAGGCTACACCTTTAAATGAGTCTGTGATTCCGAAGTGAGTCTGATGTTCAACTGAAGTTGAGACCATTGGGTTAAAGGGGGTCTATGGCTTGGAGACACTGGAAGAAGGATGGTGATGATCCGGATCAAAGATTGAGACAAATTAAGGCTAGAAATCCCTTTCTTGGCACAGCCAGTGTGCGTTGATCGCAGTCCTGTCTTACCTGATGGCTTCTGTGGCTCTCCTTCCATTCCCCTAAGTTGCTTGGGAGACACTGGAGGGCGGGGTGTAGAATATCTATTTCCTTCTGTGTGTCCCCAAAGGAAGACGTGTGTGTGCGCGTGTGTGTATGTGTGAGAGAGAGGGAGAGGGAGAGAGAGGAGGGAGAGACAGAGACAGACACAGAGAGAGGAGATAGGGAGAGAGAGAGACAGAGGGAGAGAGAGAGAGAGAGCGCTAGCGCTCCTCCAAGGATGAGAGGTTTCCCTCCTGTCTGATCTACATACCAGGAATGTTTGGGGTGTCAGACTCCTCAGATTACTTAGAAGGACCTCAATCAATTTCCACACCAACCTTGAGGGAAGGTGGATTAACCATCTCCTGAATGCAGGAAAGTCAGAGTAACCAGATTTCTCTGTGAATTTGGAGTCAGCAAGAGGCCTCAGAAGAGAGTCCTACCCCTCCCACCCCAGGACCCCACTTCCTTGGGAAGGTCCTCCAAAGCAGCCCTTCCAGGTCAGAGTCTCACTACGCCCCTCTCATCCAGACCCAGGTATCTCCCCACCTGGGGACAGACGCACCTTCCTGAAAGGCATCAGGTAATACTCCACATGTCTGTCATTAATTTTCAAGGGCTTTCCGCCATCATCAGCCACGATCACGGTCAAGTCCGGGTAATATTCACGAACACTTTGCAGCATGGTCATGAGCTTGTGGGGACGGAGGAAAGTTTTGGTGGCGATGGTCACCAGGTTTCTGAGTTTTCTCTCTGGGCAAGAAAGGTGGATGTCAGACCTCACTGACTTGACTCCCACCTTCTGGCTGTCTTCTTTAACCCTCTGCCTCTGCATCTGTGGGCCTTGCGCCTCAGTAGGGAGTTAATAAGAATTTCTTCATTGGACTCAGAAACAAACGTATTTAGAACAAATTCAATTTGTTGAATTTTTTTTTAAGGGAAGGTGCCGGCAGGAAAGCAGGTAAGGAGAAGGCAGACAGGAAGAACGAGGAGGAAGAAGAAGCATTCAATTTATTTTCACGTAGTTGTTCTCCCTGTTAAGTCACCAGAGCATGTCACAACATGTGTATTTTCATGCTAAAAGCCTGTTGGGTTTAATTTTTTGTGCATTGTGTATTTTCCCTTGAGATTATGAGATAATCCCTTTTTAAAAAATTTCTTTATTACTTTCAAACTATGCTATTGGCTGCAAACACTTATACCTGCTTTTTAGCAACAATTAAAGCCCACGGTGAACCTGAAATGACTTCAGGAGCATTTCAAATAAAAAGAGAATCACTCCCAACATAGAAACTGAAATGCTTCACGCTGGGGGGAATTTTAAAAACTATCCCCATTCCCACCCAGGTGACTGATGAGGAGGTTCAGTGTTGTGCCTGAGGTCACAGAGCAAGTGGAAGTTAGAAGCAGGAGGAGAGGCAGGCCAGCCCTCAGAGGAGACGGGCAGCTTTCTCTCCACGCGGCACAGCGGCTGCACAGGCTTCCCAGATAAAAGTGCATGTCAGAATCCCAGGAAGAATTTGGAAAAAGGCAGATTTTTCAAGACCCTATATGGAGAGTTGAATCATCAGGCCTGGAGCAAAGTCCAAAAATTGACATTTACCTAGCTCCCTGATTCATACTGATGAAGAAGCCGCCAGAGCAACTTTCGAGAAAATTCTGAATTCGGTGGACCTGTTCTGTCCTTAATAAACATCACAGGTCAGTTAAATCCGACCACTGCTGACCACGGTCAGCCCCTCTACTGAAGTGGTGCTCTCAAGGAAAGCCAGACCTTCGAATTTAACACTGAAAATAATCTCCCCAGTTTGTTCTTTGCCATTCGGCTGCTTAAGGTGGCTTTCTCTCATAAAACAATCTTCTGGGTCTACTGCATGCCTCCATGTACATCCCAGTGACCAGGTTTGTGTCCCAGGGCTGGAGGGAACAACCAGCACGTACATCTAAAATAAAATGCTTCCTCCTCTCTTTTCCTGCCTGCCTGCCTGTCCTCATTCCTGCCTGTGCCTTTCCTTTTTTTTTTTTTTTTCTAAAGAAGTATCTATCTGATAGTTTTTTGTTTTTTCTTAATCTTTTCTTTGTGACCTCTGTATTTTGTCTCATATGTAAAGGTCTTATACTCTTAAGGCTTTTTTTTTTTTTTTTTAAGTTCCAAGGATTTTTTTTCCCACTACTTAAAAAATTATATATTTGAACCCACACCAGCACACAGATGTTGCCCCAGAGAATGCCTTCTCCTATCCCACCCTGGTGGACTACAGCCCCAAGGACCACCTGCCCTACTCCTGGGACAGCGGGCACCGCGTCACCTGCCAAGTCATCTTTGCCTCCTGATCCCCTCCCAGCGAGGACAGGTGCAGAGGGCGACCTGTGCATGTGTGTGGAAGATGGGTCTTTGTGGCTCAAAGATCTATTACTTTGTATAATATTGCAAGTATAAGATGACAATCGGGGTCTTTTTTTTAAAAGGATTGTAGCTCAATCCTTACAGCCTGTGGGTGCCGGCCCTAGCTGCTCTCTTCCACCACTGTGTCTATTTTTGTGCAAATGAGTTTTCCCTTCTGGCCTGCCCCCACCTTCCCGCAGACACCCTATCTTCCAGCGCTGGTCCCCCTGTGGTAGGGCTTCTTCATCCAGGTCCCAGGAAGGGGAGACAGGAGGCAGAATGATGTGTGAGGGGCAGAAAAGAATTATGTATTGGAGAAGTTTTAAAAACCCAGAAAGATTTTTTTTAAATAAAGAAATCTGAAATAAAAGAATTCTATATTTGATCTATTTGGAATTTATTTTGGTCTGAGCTCTACGATAGATTCAGCTTCTTATATTCCACACCATTGTCATAGTTAACCATGTGATTTCTTGAATAATCCCTCTTTTTCCACTTTCATGTGAAAAGCTGCCTTTAGCACATAGTAACACTCCAACATGTCTGTTTCTAGATTTCCAATTTGTTTGCTTTGAGATATCTATTCGTGCTTCAGTACCACTGTTTTTATTACTATTGCTTATTAAAATATTTTAATTGATTTTTTTTTCAAGATAAGCACAACCATATAATAAGTTAAACATTATAAAGGAATATTAGGAGACTGTGTCCTAGAATTTTTTCCTTCCGAAAAAACCTTGCTGCCAAGAACCAGTTCAGAGCTATTTTTTATTGTAGTAATTATTCTACACATTAAAATAATTTCCTATGTATAGGTTCCCCATTTCTTAGATATATTTCAACACACCTGCCCTCCACCAAATCAACAAGTGTTCTTCCCCCTTGTCCAGTGGCAGAGCTATTATTGTGATAGATTCTCCCTCCCTACCTCAGAGGGGATCCCTTCTGAATTTCACCAATACTCTACAGAACCCCACCATGGAGACCCAGGGACAAAGGTCTTACCTGGTCCGGGGTCATATAACTTGGGTAAGACAGGATGGCGGATGGTCACTGGAAACTTGGCCATTGAGGAACCAGACTCCAGACTCACTGGAGGGAGAAATAAGGTCAGGAGGGCAGCTCTGGGTCGGGGTCCCTCTACAGGCAACCCTAAGGAAGCCACTGTGCTAGAGAAAGTGCTGGCTGGGATGAGACTGAGCACCCCAGAGAGTCAACAACAATATGGCTCCTGATTGTGTGTCCCTGGGGGCAATTCGCCAAAGTGCCTCCTCAACCCACATTTCTCTCCCTGTGAGACACAGTGGGATGGAGTGGGCTTGGACATAGATGGTTTGCATTAATTTTGACTTTGCCATTTATTCTCTGAAATACCTTGGGTAACTCAGCTAATCTCCTTCTTCAACTACAAAACCAGGATAATGCCACCTGCATTGCTCTATATCTCAGGATCATTTGTGAAAGAAAATGCCTGAAAATCTGAAAGGCGAAAGAACTCTCTTGAGCTTGTGGTCCTGGGTCATCTGCCTACATTTCATCTTTTTCTCTTGGGTGTCCTGGGAATGCATCCCATGCAGCTGGTCCAGGAGAAAAGGGCAACTTTAATTCAAGGAGAAAGAAACTGGGTGGCAGGAATTGTTCTCCTAGGAATTCCTGGAGTGGGGGTGGGGTGTTCTCCTGGAACAAAGCCACTTCCTTTGGGGCTAAGAGGTCCCCCACACCCCTCTTTTCCTGTCTGTGCCCAGAACGAGATGCTGATGCATAGACTGGGTCCCTCCTCTAGGAGCTGCAGAGACTGGGGGAAAAAAACTGAGTGGTTTCCAGGAGCACAGCATAAATGACCTCTCCTCATAGAGAAACAAGTCCTTTCCTTCAGGTAACCCTAGGGGGTCAATGGCAGCATGGGTATAACATTGGGTATAGCAATTAGGAGGTTAGGTGTCTGGAGTCAGAAACAGGAACAAGGGAGGAATCTTAAATGCAGGTGAGCTTCCTGGAGGAGGGAGACTTTGAGAAGGCCTGGTGGTGTTTTCTGGCTTCCTAAGCATTTTACCATCCGAGACAGGCTCTCACCCACGTCCACCCTGTGGTGCTGGTACACGGTGCTGGTGTATGTCACGTGCCGGAGAATGAAATTCAAGAGCTTCCGGTTACTGGTTGAAATGGTCATCTGCTTCTGGCCTCTACCCTGCACCACATTGTCTGAGATGTCAGCAAGGGTGTTCAGTGTTCCCAGAGAAGCTGTCAGGGTGACCTAGTTTGGGTGAGACAGAGAGGCTCCAAAAATGGCACATGCTCAGAATGGCCAGCAGGGGGCAGAGCACATAAGGGTGTGAGGAGCAGTGCAAGGCCGCCCTAGAAAGGCTGGTCTGGCTCTGCACCGAGCTGCGCTGTAGGCCAGCAAAGAAGAATCAAGCCCTGGGGTCTGGTGCACATAGGAGCCATTTCTTATCTCTTGCAGGATTGCATCCTTCCTGATGTCTTCTCACTCTGGCTCACTGCTCCTTTGGACTCCACTTGCCAACTCCTCCTCCTCTGTCTGGACTAGAATGGACTTTTTTCCAGAGTTTAGTTTGTGCTTTTTTTCCTTTTCACTCTATACCTTGCTAGAAGAGGCAGCTGTGTATAACATAACCACTCATCTGCAGATGGTTTACAGATGTCTGCAGCTCATATCCTTCTGAGGTCCCATTGCCTGCCTGGTCAGCTCCTCTGCTGGGAAGTATCACAGGCCATCACATTCACATGACATCTTCAAAACTGATTTTCTCTATTAAACTGTTTTCCACCCTCTACCTGCTTCTCCCTGCCTCCTGAACAATTCCTTCATCCACTTGATTATTCGAGACCCTAAATGGAAATTATTCTTGCTTTTTCCCTTACACCTACAGCCAATCTACTAGCAAATCCACCTTCAAAATGTAACTAGAACTGGTCCCCTTCTCTCCATCACCATCAGGAAGCATCTAATGCTTCTCTTGATTTCTTGTCTTCTGCAACAGTGAATTACTTTGGAGAAACTTAATCCAGTGGGGAAAGCAGATCATGATGCATGCAGATACATAGGTAAAGAAGAAGTGGCAGATGAGAGGTGGAGAGTTTAGCTGGGGGGCAGAGAAGGCCTCTGGAGCACAGAGCTATTTTGCAGGTCTGTTCGCTAGTCACCGTTCCAACCTCCCTCTGGCATGCAGAGATGGAAAGACTAAAACTACATTTCCCAGAGTCCCTTTTCAGTTAGGGTCTGGATGAAATTTACATTCCACCAATAAAATATAGCAGAAGAACTAGTAGGGAAAGAAGGTGGGTGGGGTGGGCAGAGCACTCACCCTGACAGGCAGCACAGTGCAGGAACCTGGGCTGAAGCAGGCATATCTAAGGTGGCCCTGATCTCAGAAGTTCTCCCTGGGACTCCTGCCCAGAAAATCCATGCCTTCTCTAGGCACTCTCCACTCACCACTTGTACTAATCTGGAAAGGGTGTCTGTCGAAATCTGGGACCAGCAACTGTGTAAAGGAGTCAGGCAGGTTGAAGGAGGCTGAGGACAGAATTCGAGCACATAAAGGGACTAGAAAGGTGACTCGCCTCAAAGGTGGGGACGTCTGGTCCTTCAAACTGGAGACCTGGAGGACACAGGAAAAGGGACAAAAAACAAAGAACAAAACACCTTCTGAGAGATTGCAAGGGCTCCTGGTGCTGTCCACCACCCACCCCACCAACTGATTCCTGTACCTCCTTCCCAAGTCCCTTCAAGGGTCACCTCCTCTCCAGGGTGTTTGCTGACCACTCCCGTCTCCCCAGGGCTCTGGGATTTAATCTCTGTTTCTCTGTTACTGAGAGGAGGAAACAATGGATAAATAATGACCCTTCCTGATATGCGGTCCCTTGAACAGACAGAAAGCAGAATGGTGGTTGCGGGGGACAGTGGCGAGAGGGCACTTAATGCTAAAATGTACTTCATGCAACAGAACTGTACACTTAAAAGTGGGTAAAGTGGTCCATTTTACATTATGTTTATTTTACAGCAATGAAAAAGGGAGTCATCCAAAATGGCAAGTCTTGTTTTTTTGAAATCACATAACCATTTAGCTGTCAAGGTCAGACCTGACCCAGGGCCAGAGACAACCACAGCGGCGCTTCTATCCTTAGATGTGCTGCTGTGCTGGTAAGTATTCATTTAACCACATGTTGACCTTAAATACTAAACACCTTCTGTGGGGGGCCTACAAACATTCCTGGAAATGCTGCTTCAGGTTTCTTCTTACTGTATTTGGTCAGGCAGCGAGTATCGAAATCAGAAGCAGAGACCACTTCCTCCAGCAGGCCAGGGGCTTGTCCAGGGCAGAGATGAAGTAACTCTTTTTATTTTACCTCTTTTAGTATTTTATTGAGGTAACTTTGTTTTACAAATTAAAATAAACTTCGATGTGTGGGTTGGCAAATACTTTTTAAGTGGCTATTCAAAAACACCAGCAATTTATCCCAAATGTATTTCTTTAAGACTCTATCTCTGTTCTTTTGACTAATTCAGGTTCTAATTTAAACATATCCTTCCTGTCAGGTCTTAGATAGGACACCGCACACATTTATGAAACTAGTAAAATTATAATGTGTTGTTGTATGAGAGGAAACATGAAAAATCCCTCATGGAAGGGAATGTTAACTGCCTCATATCTTTTAACATGTACAGGGCGATCTTATGTCCTGGTTTGAACCGGATTACCCATTTTAGCGACATTGTCTCGGGGCATCCACTGGGTTTAATATTCTGTCCAAGTTTCACTCACCATTTGCCAAAAGTTCATTTGAGCAAACATACACCCAACATACTAGCTCCAAAGTGCCAGACAGGATGCAGGCTTATTAATGCCATCATTTCCACCACTCCACCCCACCCCCAAGTCTAGCACCCAGACACCCCTCCCTCTGGCACCTGAGTTGTCCCTCCCCGAGTCCAGCCTGGTGATACTCCACTTGGTCCCATTTCAACTATAAAAATGAGGGTACATCTAAACATGCACTGGAGACGGACTTTGTCTGCTCCACTTTACTAGAGGATACCCCACAGCCAGCTCTGCCCTATCATTCCTTGTGGCACGCAGATAGCTGTCCTCTTCTGTGTTGTCACAGAGCCCTGGGAGATCACAGCTACTAAGGGCAATTCCTAGAGGTTGACAAATGCTAAATGAAATCATGGGAAGCTTCTTGCATTGTGCTAGATACACAGCAAGTGCTCACTGATTGCTCTCTTCCACCCCCACCCCTTTTGCATAAAAAGGGGTAAGAAAGTCACCTGGATCCTCTTCAGATGCAGGTGTACATACCTGGGATGGGAATGGTGTGCAGGGGCATCACCTCTACCCCGTGGACCGGGTACCCAAAGGGGAGGTTGGGCTGAGCCAGCAGTGGTGGTGGGCGGGGCAGGCCTTCTCTACAGAGAAACAGAACATCAGCAGCTGCTCTGACATCCATACCTGGTTAGTTCTGCAAGGGGGTGCCTGTGCCAGAGCTTTGTGCCACCAGGTGGGGAGACATCAGAAACAGAGCGCCTCCATCCCCTCCCCCACCTCTCTGATTCCCCAGGGAATTGGGGATGTTTACAGCAAAGGAGACACAAATCAGGAAAGAAGGAGGAGGAGGAGGAAGAAGAGAAGAAAGAGAAGGAAGGAGTAGAAGAAGAAAGAGGAAGAGGAGGAGGAGAAGGAGAAGAAGAAGAAACATATTCCCAGGCTCTGAACCTAAAACTAAAATATATCACAAGAAAATTTACATGGGAGAGATTGCTATCTCACTATTTTTCTTTTTTAAAGAAAAGGTGCAGGTAGAAATGAAGGCAAGTAAGTAAGCAGACAGGGAAAGAGAGGAGAAGCATTTTATTTAATCTTCATTTAGTTCATCTTGTTGCTTCCCCCAGACCTGGACACAAACCCAGGTCCTCGGGATGTATGTAGATGGTGTTCAGTGGGAGGCAGCAGACCTAACCGCTACTCCACTGGGGCGTGTCTGTTTGGATATTTTTAGAGCAAACACAGTGATAATTTTCACAAACTTTGTTGTTGCTGTAACCTTCAGTCAAGAGTAAGTACATAGTACCATCCAGAGATACTGATTTTTTGAGGGATTAAGGTGATAGAGTGGAAATGTAGACTTCAGGGATCCAGTCTAACCAAGGATATTGTTTAGATGACCTGGGAGAAAGATTAGGCTACTGTAGTGAATATTTATGGGGAATGCGAAAAAAGACACCATTTAAAAATGGAAAAGGACACAAATAGGCAATTGATAGGGGAGGAAATACAATAACTAGGAAATACATGAAACAAACTCAGCTTCAATATTAATCAGGGCAATGCAGCTTTAAAAGCATGAAATACCTTTTTCATTAAAGTTTTAAAATTTGATGATAGCAAGTGTTAGGTAGGTAGGAGGTATGTAAGGCACTAAATACATGGAACCATCTGTCGGTCCCCTGAAGGGCGACTTGACAGTATTTATTAAAAGTATAAATAAGCATATTATGCAATTTAGCTGCTAGGTTAGGGGAAAAACACTTGCATTGTAAACACTAAGAGATTCATGAGGAGGTTTGTTTCAGCATTATTTGAAATTAACATCCTATACTCATCTCAATGAAATAAGGAAAAAAATAAACATACTGTCATATTATTATTATAAATTATGTAAATATAATCATGAAATGTCTCCCAAATCTGACTATCTCTCATGAGGATGGCTTCATAAAACTCTGCACTCACGCTCATCACTGTAGAGCAATCAGTAGGAATGTGCTGGATGGATACACAGCTCTTAAAAACATATCATTGAGGTGCACCCTGGCGGCCTAGCAGATAAAGCCACCAGATGCAGTCCACATACATCTCAAGGACCTAGGTTCGCATCCTGGGTCCAGGGAGACCAACCAGTGTGAATAACTAAAAAAAAATAAAATTAAGATGCTCTTCCTCCCCTCTACTTGTCTTCATTCCTGTATGCAGCTTTCCCTTAAAAAAACAAAAACACACACATATAATTGAATGAAATAAGCAAATTTCAGAGTGATTTGTTCTTATGGTACCAGTCGCATTAACAATATACAGAGGCATCCCCTGGTGGAGTAGCAATTAGGTCAATCACCTCTGAAGGAAACAGGCCACACACTCCCAGGTTCAAGTCCCAGGCCCAGGGGGGAAACAGCCCATGTAAACAACTAAAATAAAAAATAATAGTTTCTTTAAAAAAATGTATATATATATACATATATACATATATATACACATAGATATAATACACTCAATAGCATATGTTTATATGGATATATCTCCACAGAAATATGTATGTAATTATATGGGTCCATCTGTGTGTAGCAGTAGAAAAAAATAACGTGGAATACTATATGCCAAACTCAAAAGGGCCAATTCTACAGTTGGGTTGGCAAGGGAGGATATCATATAATCATATAAAGAAGGAAGAGAACGAGAGTTGAAGGTTGGTTCAAGTGGGCTTTTTTTGTTTGTTTGTTTTTAAGGAAAGGTCCAAGCAGGAATAAAAACCAAGCAAGCAGGCAGGAAGAGAGAGAAGGAAGAAGTATTTTTATTTAGTTGTTCATCTGGGTCAAACCCGAATCCTTGTTCAGCCGCCTAACTACTACTCAACCGGGGTAGCGGTACATATATGATGGGGTATTACAGGAGCACAGAGCCTGGGCACAGGCTTGGTGTGAACGATTATCTCATCAGTTACGGCTATTTATATACTTTTTCTTGTCTCCTCTACTATCCTATAATCTCATTGAGGCTATAAACCTGATTTTTTGGTAGAAGGGGAGTTATTTTTTAAAGGAAAAGCACAGGCAGGAATGAAGGTGAGCAGAGGCAAGCAGGCATTTATTTATTTTATTTAGTGGTTCATCTAGGTTTCCTTCCAACCCCAGGTCTCAAAGCTGGGTCCTTAGAATGTCTGTGGACTACATCTGGTGGCCTTATCTGCTAGGCCACCAGGGCACACCCAAACCTGGTACAGTTTTAAACCCTTCCATATAACACCACCTTAAATATCAAAACTCTAGGTACTATTATAATCTGCATTTTATTGAGGAAGTTAAGCCAACCATTCAAGGTCACATTGGCTGGGACATGGATGCCGTAGGACCTGAGTGTGGTTAACCAACCCCGGCAGCACAGGTAGATAGGGCCAGGCTTCAAATCTATGCCAGGTTCACCTGTATCTTCCATCTGCTCTCTGACTTTCAATACCCGCTCCTGTTAGTGACTCATCTCTCTTCTGGGAAGACTTCCATCTGCATACAGTTTGGGGGTAGTGGGCAGGGCCCACAGTCAGACCTGGAGGGTCCGACTCACCCTTTCCTGTCCTTGATTCCTGAGGTCGCTCAGAGGCTCTGACAACAACTAACTGTTGCCACAGTGAAGCCGTACATACATAGCTTCCGCTCACCCACTCAACTGGTCTCCTGCCTTCCCTGTATGTATTCACCGCAGAAAAGCTGGAGTACTATTTTACAAAAGTATCTCAACCAATGACTTGCAATTTTTAAAAAGGGTTCAATCCTTTGCATTACCCAGAAAGCAAAATGCATGTTCCACCTGACTTACAATGACATCACAACTGACCTCTCTCTGGGCTCGTAAGCCACCAGCCTTGCCAACTTATTAGACTTCAGTAAGTAAGGCCTGTTTTCTGATCAGGCAGCCATCAGTAAAGGAATTGGCTCCGGGATCTGCATGGACTCTCCCTTCTGGAACGCCCTCTATGGAAGGTTCCTATTTGATATACAAATCAGAGCTCAGGTCACCTTCTTCCATCAGCCCTTGAAATATTGTACCATCAAGTAGCATTTGACACAATATTTTTTTAAACAAGGAAGGCAGGCAGGTCTGAAAGCAGGCAGGAAGGAAGGAAGAGAGAAGAAGAAACACTATTTCATTTTGTTTTCTCACTCCAGTCCCAGGTCATGAACCCAGGTCCTTGGGATTTACCTGGTCCACACGCCAGCATCTCAGCCGCCTAAGTCACCAAGGTGTGCCCCCTGCTACAAAATTTTATTCTACTTCTCCACAGAGTAACTTCAACAATCTGATAGTTAAGCAACTTATATATTTCTTAATGTATTATATAGTGTCACAAGTTGTAAGAAGGATCATATTAATAATAAACTACAGTAATAATCGTAGGTCATATTTTTGCCATTCTTCTATATGTCCAGCCCTCATGACCTACTAGTTCTTTGTATGTTAATACAGTGAACCTCTTATAATAAACCTAAGAAGGAGGTATCACTATTCCAGTTTTTCATCTGAAGATACTTTAGGCCTTGAAGTAACTTGCTATCCAGAGCACAAGTCCTTAATCACGGTGCTCTTATTTTTCATTGTCCATGTCTTCCACTAACTCGCTAATGATTGCTAAAGAAGGAAAGAAAGGCCTCACCCTCATGCTTTCTTGGTTCTTTATTTCCCAGCCCGGTCATGCCACTGAGTCTAGATTTGGAGAGTTTCCAACATCCTTCTTACAAATTCCCTTTCCACCCAGTTCAACCAGAACTAAGCTCTGCTCTTTTCAAACCAAGAATCCTGGTCAGTGTTTAACCCTGAATCTTGCACGCAACAGGAGACGCTATGTTTTCAACATATGAATGGATGAGATGGCGCAACTTGGTATGACTACAAAGTCACCTGGTATGAATACAAAGTCACCTGCTCTGATGGCCGGGCTGCATGGAGGCCATGTCCCCAACACCACAGTGGCATCTCTAACTATCTTCCTTCCTTTGCTCTTGTCCTTTATTTATTTTTTTAAAGGAAAGGTGCAGGCAGGACTGAAGGGGAACAGGCAGACAGAGAGAGAAGAAAGAAGCACTTTATTTCTTTGATTTAGTTCTTCATCTGGTTGTTCCTCCCCCAGGCCCGGGACATGAACCCAGGTCCTTGGGATGTGTGTGGACCTGACTGAGTGAAGGTGCCTGACAAATTGTGACTCCACCAGGGTGTGCCTCCTTTGCCCTTTTTCTATTGTGAAATATCTTAGATACACCACATTTTATAAATCTTCATTTAAGGACTATTTTCCTCTGTGGTCTTGTCTTGCTTTATTCCTCTTAGTTCCTCCCAGGGAGGCCGGTGAGAGGGAGCTCCTCCCTTTTCTCTCCAGACCCACACCCTTGGGACAGACAGACTTTATCCACCTGGGGACCCGCCAGCCCTGGCGGTCTGCATTACCTCCTCTGAAAGTGCTCAAATTCAGCCTGTCTCCTGGCGTTCACGGCAGGCAGCTCACTCTGCTTGTAGGCTTTCTGAAAATTATAGCCATGCCCATTGGTGGCTTCGCATTTGCACTGATTTTTCGGGAACAACCTAAAAGAAGCATGAGAATTGTGAGCATGAAGTGAGCAGGCGGCCTGGTGGGTGAGACGAAACCTGCGGTCTCACCCAGCATGGGCAGCTCCTGTCCCCTACCCTCCTGTCCTAGTTGGGGTGAGACCTGCTCAGAGACATGAAGGGCGGTGTAAGGAGATGGGAAGAAGACCTCCTATCTTGATGATGTCCTGCACCAAACTTCTTCCCAGCTGAGAGTTCTGTGAATGCCACGGCATCTCGGCCCAGCCACAGAGGAGGCCCGCAGGACAAAAAGGCAGCATCTTTCTGTTGTGTGGGTACAACAGGACCGCCAGCATTTTAAGAGACTTTGCTGGATGCTATAGAGGACAGCCCGCCCTGCAGACCCGGGTCCCACCACTGGAATCACATTCGCCGTCAGCACAGGTTCGGGAAGGGAGGAAGGGCTATAAAATAGAGGCAGCGGGGCTTGGGAAACCACAGGAGACGGCCGGGAGGTGCTGGACAAGACAGAATAATGTGCGTCTCACCAGATCCCATCATAGGTGAAGAGTTTCCTGACGCGCTCCTCGGACAGACGTTTTAGCATATGGACAGCTGGAGCAGAATGTGGCAGCTCTGGCTTGACGCTGCCGGACTGTCCCTGAAGGAACACTCTTCTGAACATATGAAAAGCAGTAAAAAGTCCTAAGAGGAAGACAAGCATCTTGAGGAGCCACAGAAATCTAGAGCTGTCAGGAGGCAAAAGAGAAGATTCCATTAAAATCCTTTTTCTTGTTTATGAAATAAATGACTTGACTGTATAAAATATATGGGAATAGTAACTCAAGGAAGCATGTCAACTAAATCCCCTACCTTAAACTATTCCAGAAAATTGATTTCTGATAAATTTAACAGTAATCAAGTAGCAACCAAGAGATTTAAAAAAAAAAAAAATCACAAATAAAAGAGCGGTTTTTAAAAAAATTCCCTTGTATCCTGATGGCTTAACAGTCTGTCAGGTGTACTCTACATTCATCCCCAGGACCCGGTTTTGCCACCCAGGGCCAGGGAAACAGGCAAGATGAACGAAATAAAATAAACAAATGCTTCTTTTAAAAAATATCTCAAGGGGTGGGGAAGAGTAAGGTTCATGATATTCATGGCAGCATGGTTGAATTCAAGGCCAAAAAATAAAAAAGATTAAGTAAAACGAAAGGTCACGTAAAATAATCAAATGCTTGACTCATAAATAGCGTGAAAGTACACAAAGCAAAGAATGGCGGGATATGAAAGGAGGATCACAATGCCAGTCATAGATGTTAACATTTTCACAACAGATCAAGTCTCAAAAAGTCTAAAAAGAAGAGTGCCACAGAATTCCTCTTCTGTCCAGAGCTCTTAAAACATTTGCAAAAATCGACCAATATTTAGGCACAAAGAAAACTGTAAAAAAGTAGAAACGATTCAGACCATACATTTGACTGAGAGTGCAGTCAAAATGTAACCTAATAACCAGCACTTCCTCTAACAAGCAGGCGAATGCCAAAAACTTTCCAAAGCAACCTCTTGCCTTGCCCTTGAATCAAGGACAACACCAAAACAAGATAACAAAGACTATATGCCAAAGTTTGGGGATACAGTAGAATTGTACTGAAAGGACAATTTGAAGACTTAAATCCAAATTCCTGATCACAAGACAAAAAAAAAACTAGTAAATGAAGCAAATAGGAAGTTTGAAAAGGAAACAAAATGAACTCAAGAAAAGCAGAAAGAGGAGCTTAATAACGATGCCAAATAGAGGTGATTTAGTGAAAAACCTCAAATGGAATGATTGAGAAATCTAAGCATTAGCTGGGTAGGTAACTTTAGGGTAGCTGCCTGCCCTATAACCTCCCTTCTCTCAGAATCTTCTCCTGACCCACAGAGGTGACTACATGCCTGGATTGTACTGCATGATACTCTGCTGGCTGGGGTTGATTGGACCAAGGTCCAATCTGAGATGAGCCAATCAACCACAATTTGTCTCCTGGGAAATGGGAATCATAAACATCGAGCAGCTAATCCTGGTTCTCTGAACAGAGAAGAGAGGAGAGAAGAACGAAGGGAGAGAACAGAAGAGGAGAGACACAAAGAGAAGACCTCATCTTGAATACCAAAATCAAAAGGATGGTGTTCTAGAAAAAACACAAATGATCTAACACACCTATAAAAATCTTTGAAGAAATGGGACTTGAACCCCAGGGTATGTGACTTGCTCCTTCAGAGGAGACTGACCTAACTGCTACTTCACCAGGGCATGCCGAGACAACTTTATGTCAGGCAGTCAATAGGAATTGTGTGGTACGAGGTTACCAATAAAATGTTTAATGCTGAATTTTGATCAGATAGCCACACACTGCATTGGAAACCTCATTTTAGTGTGCCTCCATGGACACCGGTTAAATTATGATCGCATGAGTCAGCGATCCTGGTTAGACCACATTCTAAGAAACGGTCTAGAAAGGGACCAAATTCAATTTAGATATCAGAGAGAAATAAAGAAACAAGCCGGTTGTTCGCGTTCGCCTATGACGATGTGTCCCTTCAGACCAGGTAAAGCTGCAGTGAATCAGTAGTTTTCAGGTTCCAGGCCCAGAGCTTTGGGGCAGGCAGAAACTGGAGGGGCAGCTGAATCCTGAGTCTCCTGCACCTTAGCAGGGATGTCCTAATGTCAAGCTCTCCACATAATGGAAGCTGCTTAGCTAGGATTTTTCTTTGGCTTCTGAAAGTAATCTCTTGATTTCTGTCAGCTTTATCACATTAGTTCTTTTATAAACCATGACCCTTTGATAGCACAGAAACACCTACTAATGGAGAGACTGAAATACTTAGATATGCACCAAAACTTTTTTAAAGGTGCAGGCGGGAATGAAGGCGAACAGAGACAGGCAGTCAGAAAGAGAGAGAAAGAAGAAGCATTTTATTTATTTTATCTAGTTTTTCATGTTGGTTGTTCTCGCTGGCTCCAGGTCACAAGTCCTGGTTCTTGGGATATATGAGGACTGCATCTTACTGACCCAAGAATAAACTTACTTAATGGGTGAACACATGGGAAAATATTTGTTCTCAGTTGTAAATTCAAAATATTGAAATTAAAAATAATATTGGGTTGCTCAGGTGGAGTAGTGGTTAGGTAAGCCGTCTTCTGCCGGTGTAGTCCACATACATCCCAAGGATCTGGGTTTGCATCCTTGGGACGGGAGAACCTCCAGGATGTAGAGTTAAGTAAAATAAATAAATGTGTTAAAAAAATAAAAGTAGATGAACACAAGGATCCAGATACTAGTGTTTTCAGGCACATACTGTAAAATAAGGAGACTAACGATGTTAAAGAACTCTAAGTTAAGGATCAAGAACTTTAACCCAGAATTGGAGAATATAAAAAGAACCAGACAATCATTTTAGAAATAAAAATAACATTACTGAAAGTTCACTGGGTGAATTTAATAATTAGAGAAGACTGGAAGGCAGGTCAGAAGATAATAATCAAATGAAACATGGAGACACGAAATATTTCAAATTACTAAGAGGAAGTAAGAGCACAGAGGGCGCAGTGAGCACTGGGGGATCGAGGAGAGAGAGAAAGGGTAGAGTAATATTTGAAGGGAAAATGACTGAAATATTTCAAAACCAATGACTTAAACCCATGCTTTTAAAAAGTTCTATAAATCACATGGAGGAACATTAAAAAATAAAAACACACTAAAGAACATCAGAATAAAAATTAAAAGTCAAGAAGAGCATCTTAAAAGTCACCAGAGAAGAAAGATTACCTTCAAAAGATACTGTTAGCTCGCTTTCCAATAGAACAAATGGGAAGCCAGAGACATTGAAATACCTTCTACAGAAGAAAAAATAGTTTTCAAAATGAACATTTGAGGGAATGTATCACCTGCAGACTTGCATTAAAGTGTGTGTATGGGAAGGTGTGAAAGGTTGAGTGCGATCATTTTTAAATGGAACTGGAGGCGCACTCTGGTGGAGTAATGGTTTGGTCAGTCGCCTCTGGCCAGGAGCAGAGCCCACATACAACCCAAGGACCTGGGACCAGAACAAACAACCAAAATGAACTACTGAATAAGCTAGCAAGAGCAGAATGGCTGATAGAAATGAACTTTTACTTCTTTTCACCTGGTGATGCCTTCACCTGAGCATGGCTTCCTCCATCACCTCCTCCTTCTTTTCTCTCTGTTAAAACACTTGTCTTGTATTCCTGCTCGGGACACGATAGAGGTTTCTACAAATGTATTTCTACAAATACATTTCCACTTGCCAGCTACCCCTACTATTCTCTTCTTAAAGAGAAGCAGTTATGTCAGAGGCATCAAATCTGAAGGAGACAAAGCCTGGTGGCTGATGGTCACCCCCAACAAGAGCCCCTCGGTCTTGGCAGCCTCTGCGCATCCCACGGCCATTCTCGGTTGGTAAGTTTCTTCTTGGATTTGAACTTCACCCCTTTTCCTTATGTTCTCCACCTTTATTTGGGATTTTTTTCATTTGCCGATGCTCCATGAGACTTTGCCTTCTGGTAAGTACACTAGTGGTCGATTGTCATGGGGTCCCAGCTTTCTGCTGGAACTTGCTAGAATTCGGTATAATTCTCTATCAAAGCTTTTGGCCTTTCTCCAATTCTAACTATTTCAGCCCCACTTCCATCCCCTTTCTGACACTCCAGCTGGTTATATGAACAAATATTTTGATCTCTCCTTTTGACCCTTTTTGATAAAATGAACTGGAATATCCTCCCTGCCTATCAGGGAAATGCAAATTAAAACAACGAGATATCACCTTATACCTGAAAGACTGGCTATTATCCAAGAATCTTGGAACAACAAATGTTGGTGAGGATGTGGAGAAAAGGGAACACTTCTGTACTGTTGGTGAGAGTGCAAATTGGTGCACCTCCTATGGAGAACAGTTTGGAGATTCCTCAAAAAACTGAAGATGGAAATCCCATATGATCCCGTCATTTCACTTCTGGGCATCTCCCCAAAAGATACAAAAGCACCATCCGCAGAGATGTCTGCACCCCCATGTTTACTGCGGCCCTATTCACAATAGCTAAGAACTGGAAACTGCCTAAGTGTCCAATGTCAGGTGAATGGATAAAGAAGATGTGGCACATACATACAACAGGATACTACACAGCCCTTAGAAGAGATGAAACCCTGTCATTTGAATTAACATGGATGGAACTAGAAGGGATGATGCTAAGTGAAACAAGTCAAAAGAAGAAAGACAGATACCAGATGACCTCACTCACAGGTGGAATGTGAATAGACAAAACAAAGGAAGAGATGAAACACAACCAACCCTGAAGCATTTGCAACAGAACTGAGGTGACCAATAGGGAATGGGGCGGGAGGGTGGGGAGTGGGGGAGAAATGGTGGCAGAACCCCCTGGACAGTGATGAAGAACACATGGTGATTTGGTGGAGGGCAGGGTGTGTTGACACATGTGTGAAGAATGCAGAACCCTTGCATGTGAGTTTATTTTAATCTGTAAAAATAAAATAATTAATTTTTAATGGACTAGAATAGCTTAAGATACTAAGGATCACAATGGTCATCTTGGGCTGGGGATGGGAGGAGTCCTAGGACTCTCCTGTGATTATTTTCTTGCACACAAAATTGGAAGACTATGGATCCCGGATCAAGCAAACGAATGCATCTTATTGGTGTTTAGAAGCCTCCAAGATTCATCAAGTTTCTGAAATTGTCCCTCCAGAACACTATTACAAAACTGACTGAAACCAACAAATACCAAAAGTAAGATAAGAAAACGTCTGAGATTTCACCGCTTTTTGGTCCTCCTCTCCACTACTCCACCACCTCCAATCTGCCTTTTGTATCGTTTTTTACAACGAGGAAAATCATAAGGGTCCAATGAGGTTTTTTCTTTCAACTTGTTCATTCTGTCCTAGGAATATGGTTGAGGGCATGCCCTGATGGAGTAATGTTTGGTCAACTATCACCAGCTGAAGGGAAGTCCGCATTCATCCCAAGGACCTAGATTCGCATTCCTGACTGGAGAGAACAATCAAGATCTGCAGTAAAGGAAAAATAAGTAAAATGGCACAACCTGGTGGTGCTCCAAAGGTGCAAGCCACATACCCCTGGGTTCGAGTCCCAGGTCTGGGGGAAACAACTAGCGTGAACAAGTAAATAAAAGCAAAGATGCTTCTTTCTCCTTTCTCTTCCCATCTGCTTGCCTGCTCACCTTCATTTCTGCCTCTTCCTTTTCTTATAAATAAAGTGCTTATTCCTCCTCTCTCTTCCTTCCTGTCTGCTCACCTTCATTCTTACTTATACCTTTCCTTTAAAAAAATTTTAAAAGAATTTGGTTTGGTCCCCCCCAAATAAGGTTATACAGAATTGTGAGTGTATCCCATTATAGCTAGATGAGATTATAGACAGAAATGTGAGTAAAATTCCATTTGCTGAGAGTCCATACCAGTCCTCAGAATTATCTAAGTCTTCTTTTTGACTGTCCCTGGGTGTGGCTCTAGAACTTGAGGTGATGACATCTTTCACCTTCTTTGGGGATACCTCTTGAATCCATGAGGTTGTCGAAGTCTGCCAGAATAGTTTGTTTGTCCCAGCAAAAAGAATTTTTTATAGCTCTATGATCAGAAAGTTGGCCAAATTGAAAGCTGATTATTAGAGCCTGATAGAAATTTTTATCTTACAAATCTCTGCAAAACCAGAAATGCAACTCAAAAGGCCATTCCATCCCAAGTCTTATATCTTAGGTTTTACTTTATTTGGACCATCTCTCTGTGAAAAGGAAACTTCTGAGAGGTATTCTTATAAGAAGGGGGGCAAAAAGAAGGAGAATATATTATCCTTTCACAAGAACTTGCTATGAAAGTCACTTCTCAGTGATGAAAAGGGGGTGCCTTTTTCATGGTTTTTGTAGAGGCACATCCGTGTTGGCAGGTCCCTCCCTTAATCAATCTCTGGTACATGACCTCCACTGGATTGCCTGTTGAAGGGTCCAGTTGTTCTTTTATAAACTAATGAGTTTGTATTGTCCTTGATCCATAGTCAAACATCTTAAATAAAAACTATAAGGTCTCTTTATGTGTCTATCTATTTATTTATTTTTTCTGGTACCTCCAGATGGCATTGCAGAAGAAAATTATCTACAAAAGAGTGCAAATTTGCTATTTATGCATATAAAGGAAAATCTCCCTCGCTGTACCTAGAAAATACAATATCTTTGATTCTTATCAATGGAGATAGCAGCAACTAAATCTTCACAGGATTCGTGTCTTAGTTGCTGTGTCTTTTCTGATGACTTCCCATTACTGACCTTATTCTCACCCCCAACATTCTTTGTCTCCAGCTGAAGACATATTTGGTGGTGACTGAAGCTATGTGGTCAAGTTACCCAGTTTCACTGGGTTTCCCTCATGTATACAGGAGGTATACATGTTATTATTAAACATCTTTTTGTTTGCTTTTAGTTTTTTTAAAGTTCTACTGAATTGACTTAAAGAAAATTAAATATTTCATATGCATTTAGGTGCGCCCTGGCGGCCTAGTGGATAAGGCCACTGAATGTTAGCCACAGATATTCCAAGGTCCCAGATTCAAGACCCAGGGTCCAGGGGAAACAACCAAAACAAACAACTACATAAAATAAATAAATGTTACTTCCCCTTCTCTCTTCCTGACTACTTGCCTTCATTCCTGCCTGCACCTTTCCTAAATATATATTATATATATATTAAATATTAAATATATTACATATTTAAAATTCTTATAACTTTCAGAAATATAGAAACTCACTCAAAATTTTTCAAATTAATGTGATTTAGAATAATCTTTGGCAAATAAAAGTCAGCTTAAATTTGTTGGTTTAATTATAACAGGTCTATCTTTAGAGTTATCAACATTAAATATAATATTTTTACTCCACCTGAGTTTATTCATGAAAGTAAGTTCACATTATCTAATGAAAAATAAAGTAAAATAATGACTGTCTTATGTCTATGTCTCACAAGATTTTGTGAATTATCTAAATATAGCTAATGGAATTAAATGGCTTACATTGATACAAATGGGATAAGAATTCTCTAGGTGAACATTCCAATAACGGTTTTATGAATGTCTCCTTAAATAGTTTCTCATATATTTATGGTAACATGGAACTTAACTGTTTTGCTCACTTAAAATAAAGGGTGAAAATTTAAATGTTTAGATTGCTTCCAAATAGGATAAAATGCTGACGGAACAAATTGAATTACTTTGCCTTCTTATTGCAGAAGAGAGAAAGATATTTTGATCGATTAGTAAACGTGTCTTGTGCCACTTTGAGAAATTATGCTATGAGAAAATGCATGTTTGTAGAATGTCCTGTCTGAAAGCACTGATAAAAAAAAAAAAAAAAAAGTCAACTTTTGTCATGCTCCGGTAGCTTAGTGGCTTAGTCTGCCACCTCGGGGTGGCATAGTCTACATACATCCCGAGGCACCAGGTTAGCTACCCTGGGCTGGGGGGGAACAATCAAGATGAATAACTAAACAAAATAAATAAATGCTTCTTCCTCCTTCCTCTTCTTGCCTGTCTGCCTGGGGAAACAACCAAGATGAGCAAGTAAATAAAATAGAAATTCTTCTTCCTGTATGCCTGCCTGCCTACTCACCTTAATTACTATCTGTACCTTTCCTTTAAAAAGTAAATTATTTAAAAACAATTATTTAAAACTATTTAAAAACCTGTCTTTTCTCCCTCCTCATGACACGATATAGGTTTCTACCTAAGTCTGCGTACCCTGAATTGCACTTCTCTGAAATTCCCAAATAAACATATTTCAGCTAGCCTGCTAACCTCGCTGTACTCTACTAACAGTTTAAAAAGATCAGGGGCACAGCCTATGTGAGATAGTCACCCACAAAGGATATTTATACAATATGTACAGTTATCCATTGCATTCTCTTGTAAAATCAAAAAATCAGAAAACTACTTAAATATCTATCAATAAGGAGATTAGTTAAAAGAATTACTATACAGCCTAACAGTAAAATACTAGTAACTCAGTCAGCAGCATGGGATAGTTGCATTCACCAAAGCGGCACTATACTGAGACATAATTTTTAATTAATTTGTTTTTTATTGTAGAAATTATTCTACACATTAGAATAATTTCCTATGATAGGTTCCCCATTCCTCAGATATATATCAACACACCCTGCCCTCCACCAGATCACCAAGCGTTCTTCCCCATTGTCCTGTGGGCTCCGCCACCATTTGTCCCCCACCGTCCCTCCCCCAATCGCATTCCCTATCGGTAACTTCAGTTCTATTACAAGTGTCCAAGGGTTGGTTTTGTTTCATCTGTTCCTCTGTTTTGTTGATTCACATTTCATCTATGAGTGAGATCATCTGTGTCTATCTTTATTACCTATTCTTTAATAAACGTTAATTCTTCGTGGAAGTTAATCTGAAGAACCCATGATTACACAGCTAACTCCCATCGCACACCTGTATCCTAAGAGTAAATTTATAATAAAAGTAAGTTAGATGCGCCCCGGTAGAGAAGCAGTTAGGTCAATTTGCAGGCCACATACCCCTGGGTTCAAACCCAGGTCCAGGGGGAAACAACCAGTGTGAACAACTAAATAAAAAATTTTAAATGCTTCTTCCTCCTCTCTCTTCCTGCCTGCCTGCTTATCTTCATTCCTGCCTGCACCTTTCACTTAAAAAAAAAAAGGTGGCGCAACTTGGTGGAGTAGGGGTTGGGCGCAGTCCACATACATTCCAAGGTCCCAGTTCGAGTCCTAGGGATGGGTGGGGGACGGACAAACAAGATGAACAACCAAATAAAATAAATAAGAAATGCTTCTTCCTCCTCTCCCTGCCTGCTTGCCTGCCTCTGCTCACCTTCATTTCACCTACACCTTTCCTAAAAAAAAAAAAAAAAGAATTGTTCGAACTGGCTTAAAGGTCAGAGTTTGCATCATAAATGATGTGGCATGTCTTCATTTACACAACAGACATGAAATAAATACTAAATAGCACAGTACTTTTAAAGATGAAGAAACCAAGTTTGAGGTCATTTCAATTCTGTCATTATAATGTCTGATCACTTTGTTTTCATTAGTGATTAAAATTTAAAGCAGTGAAATTGTGTAATATTTTGTTTGGCAAGTACAAATGTTAATCCAGAAACAAAATATTTTACCCAACTTGAATAGCTTTAAAAACTGTACTTTAAGTGTGCCTTGGAGTAGCAGATTGTTCAGCCACCTTTGGCTGGCACAGTTCACAGACATCCCAAGGACACAGGTTCACATCCTGGGACCAGGGGACAACCAAAATGTACAACTAAAATAAGTAAATAAATAAATGCCTCTTCCTCCTCTCTCTTCCTGCTTGTACCTCATATATATGATTTTATTTCTCAAGTGAAGTTCCAATTTTTGAAGATGTATTTACTTAGACATACACCGGGCCAGTTTGGTTAAAAATCAAGGCCAATTTCCATCTTGCCTAAAATGGATGTGAATAATGCAATCATTAACACTGAGGAGACCCAAACACACCGCCACAGTCACTCCCCAGGAGGGCTTTAAAACCCTGCTCACAGGTGCAGGGTGGATCATCGGATTTTGGAGCAGTAACAGATTTTTATTTTGATCCCATGGTATGACTTCAGGATACATCTTTTTGCACTCTTTGAACCATATAATAAGTTTATTATGTGTTAAAGGTCTAAATAAGGCTTTTTTTTTTTTTTTTTTTTTTTGAGGGAAAGTTGGAAGCAAGAAAGGAGGAGGAGGAAGCATCTTATTTTATTTGTTTGTTTTTTTCACTGCAGCCTTGGGTCATGAACCCCGGTCCTTGGGCTTTAAGTGGGCCACACGCCAGGATCTCAGTCACCTGAGCCACAAAGGCACACCCTGAATAAGTCTTAAATGCATCACTTCTTCTAACACATAACATTTTATTTCCCTGATTTTCTAATTTACTAAATAAATGAAATATGAATAAAACGTTCCACACAATCAAAAATCATTGACTTTCACCTCGAAGGCTAAATCTGTTCCTTCCAGTCTATACGTTGGGAAAGATCTTCCCTCGATTTCCACAACTGTAGAGTGAACATAATAAAAGTACTTTCTTCCAAACGTGCTGCTGTGAGCACTAATGGAACAATCTAGAACAGAGCTTCTACATCATAAGTGAGTACTCCAGAGTGTATGAAATGAAACGAATGTACCAACTAACATTTACTGCATGTAAATTACATTACAACGCATTAATCATGAACATTTCCTGGGTTGTAGTGAATTACTGTCTTAGGAGGGCAAAATCAGAAGTATCCATTTTAAAATCTGGCATGTTTTAGCAGAAAAGAAAGCTAAAAGGATAAAGAAACGTTTAAAACAAAGACCTTTCTGAAACAAAGAAACGTCAGTTGCCCTGTCGTCTGCACCACCAGCCAGAAGCCATAATTTTGTAGCAACCGAGAGAGAGCAAACAGTAATTCAAATACAGGGCTCTGTGCCTAGCCCCAGCTTCCCTCAGGTGAAGGAAGTCAAGATTGCCGGTTTAGAGGTTACCTAGAGCTGGGACTTCTAGGCCACTGGTAAAGGAATGTGGAGTGGGGGCGATGTGGGGAAGGACATCGCTCAGCTGAAAACTTGAGCCTGGAACATTCCGTGGAGGCGAAAGCTGCCTCCCCCGCTGGTCCACACGCTCTGCACAGCGTGTGCCTCATATTAATTCTTATAAAATACCGCCTTAGGACAATGTTTGTTTATTTTCCGGAGATTTCCTTGTCAGTGTTTTTGGTTGCTTGGGTCCTTTGCTGTTTTTAGAGGACGGAAGGCAGAGGGGAAGAAAGGCAGTAAGAAAGGGAGAGGAGGAAGAAGCCTTTCTAATTTATTTGTTCATTTCTGGTTAATCCCTCTGGCCCCGGGTCATGGCCCCGGGTCCCCGGTTTTACTGGTGTACAGATGCCAGCTTAACGCCTGGGTCACCAGTATTTTTAAACGATTGTTCTAGTTTCGAAAAATACAAAGAAAATTAACTTTGGGGATGAGAACATACAAAATGTATTTCTGACTCCTCTTTGTAATGCATAAAAACTAAATGAGGTGCGCCCTGGTGGCGTTTAGCTCGATTGCCTCTGAAGGAGCGCAGGACATATACCCTGGGGTTTGAGTCATGGGGGGGTGTCGGGGTGGGGGGCGACACAACCTGTGTGAACAAGTAACTGAAAAAGCAAATGAAAAATGAAAAAACAAGTAAATGAAAAAAGTGCTTCTTCCTCCCCTCTCTGCCGGCTTGCCTACTACGCCATAATTCCAGCCTACACCTTTCTTTAAAAAAAAAAAAAAAAAAAGTTTCTTTAAAAAATTAATTAAATGAGAACACCCCGCACCCCCAAGTCTATTTTCCCCTCGTTAATTGTTAGGCTACCCTTCGGTGGTGCAGGGGCCACATAACAGACGCACTTTGTCCTGACGCTGTGCACCTGGACCTGAAAAATGACTTTCCAAACTCTCAGACGGTTCAGGTTTCTAAAGCTGGGACAGGGACGAGCCTCCGCTCCCGGACCGCGGGGACCCTCTTCGTGGAGGCGCTAGGTCCCGGGCGCAGCCCAGGTCAGAGTCTCCAGGACCCACGCGGCGAGCGCCGAGCCGTGCGCTCTAAAGTCAAGCTCACGCTCGCGGAGCCCAAAGTTACACAACCCCAGCCACCCCGAGGCAACCTCACCGTCCAAGTCTCCAATGGAAAATCGGTGGGTTCCCAGCTAGGGAATAAACTGGGGCTCCCGACTGAGTCCCCAAGCGCCGTCCCTCCCCTTCCCGCGGCCCCCACCTAAGTGGGAACCAACCACACTTCATTTGGAGATCAGCCGTCCCTCCCCTTCCCGCGGCCCCCACCTAAGTGGGAACCAACCACACTTCATTTGGAGATCAGCCGCCGCATCTCTCCGTCCTGGCACCCGCGGCCCCGGCCCCGGTCAGATGTGACTTTCCACTCCTCTCCGCTCCAGCGACACTCACCTGAACAAAGTCATGCCAAATCCCGTTGCCACGGACACGCTGCTCAGGTGAGCCGGATCGCCACCCAGCCGATCGCCCAGTGCTGGCACCGAACCTGGCATGTTCTCTGGGCGCTGGGCAGGTGGAGGAAGCTGTGAGCGCTTGGGTGTGTCCACGTCCTATAGCCCTGCCGGCTCCCGCCTCTGGGCCCTTTGGATGCCCCCAGCTTGGAGCCAGTCGGCCCCAGCATGCTTGTCGTCCAGGGACGACTTACGCTCGCAGCAAACAGATCTGCAGCTAGTCCACGTCCTGTAGACCTCAAGAGGGTGACATTAGTGGCCGCAGCCTCTGTTTAAAATAGACGTTCGGCGGCACTAAACGTTTGTGCCATTTGTTTGTCATCAACAAACCTTAAGTGGTGAGTACAGTTATGAGCCCCACTTTCGAAGAAACTGACTCAAAATGGGATAACCAGGTAGTAAGTAGAGGAACTGGGATTTGAACTGCATCTGGGTGACTCCAAGGACTAGAGTCAATCGTGCATTTTCTGTCCCTGGGACACTGATCCCCCAAGTCCGACAGACTCCATCAAGTCGGTGGTCCGAATTGCTAGAAAGAGGGTTCTCAGCACAATGGTCAAGGGCTAGGAGATGCTGGCAGGAGGGGCACCATCACGACCCTGAGCGTGCGCATCGGCGCCCTTCCCTCCTTCCTCCTGAAAGATCCGCCACAGGTTGAGGGAGAGTCCCCACGTTGTCGCGCTTTGAACAGAGCGAACAATCCCCCTGCCTCTCTGAGTGGGATCTTTTCTATTTCTCCTGGGTGGGTAATAGAATCTCTCTACCTTAAAAACCAAAACAGACTCGGCCTGATGGAAGTGGTTAAATCAATAGCCCCAGAAGGATGCCAGCCACTTAATACCACTGGGTTCCAGTCCCAGTTGGGCATGGGGGAAGATAACCAGTGTAAACAACTAAAAGGAAATGAAATAAAAATGCTTCCTCCTCCTCTCTCTTCTGCCTCTTCCTGCCCCTTGCCTTCATTTCTACCTGCATCTTCCCTTCAAAAACAAAAAAACCAGGTGTACCAGGTTATGTGCAGTCAGGTACAGCCCAAGGACCCAGGTTCCAGACCTGGGGTTGGATGAAAATCCAAAATAAATAACTAACAAAGATCTTCCTTCCCTCCCTTCCTTCCTGCCCGCCTGCCTGCCTGCCTGCCTGCCTGCCTGCCTGCCTGCCTTCCTCCTGTCCCTTCCTCTCTTAAAACAAAACAAAACAAAACACAGCAACAACCAAATTAACACTGTCTCCACCCTGACTTTCCTTCCAGCTGTGTCCACCATCTCCAAGCCTCATCGTCTCAGTTCACACTTGGGCTTCCCAGGTTCTGCCTTTGCCCTACTTGTACCACACTTTCCATCCAAACTATTCTGGTAAAGGATGCTAGAGTGGAAAGTTAGAGCGGGTTCAATTCCTATAACAGATCTGTGTGGACATTTAATGCCTTTCCGTCTGTAAGAGGCTGGTTGTTCTCAGATGCAATCGGCATGCTTGCAAGACCCATTTCATAAGCCTGTGGCCCATTTCAACTGTGATGTACTATTGTATTTAACTACGCACCAACTTTCTGCAAACATAGATCTTTATTTTAATGTTTAACAAAATTATGGCATTCCAACCAATGGCTTCCTCTTCCAAGATGACCCGTGCTTCTGTGTGTATAAGCTATGTACCTAATTATACCCTGCTGTGTCCCAAAAAGGATTTAAGACAGATACATAAAATACAATATTATTTTAAGAGAGAGAGAGACAGAGAAAGAGGAGAGACAGAGAGAGAGAGAGAGAGAGAGAGAGAGAGAGAGAGAGAGAGAGAGAGAGAGAGAGAGAGAGAGAGAGAGAGAGAGAGAGAGAGAGAGAGAGAGAGAGAGAGAGAGCAATTCAAATAAGTCCAGAAAGTGAGTAGACAGAAAAGCCCAAGGGATCTGCAGCCCTGGTGCAGGTATCTCAAACTCAGTCCTGCGTTTCTCAGCACTCAGCCCAAAGCAACTGGGAGGGAAGTTCTGATACAGCAATTGCAGATTGCTGTTTGCTAGGAACAGCTCTAAAAGGGATGTCATGCTTTTTCTGGACCACATAGGCACAGCTTACAAAGGGCGTATATTATCCTCCATATAAGATTCAACTCCCATTAAGTGTGAGCTGCTTCTGCAGAAGTGACGTCCCAGTTTATACAACATTTCAAGACTTGCTCAATGTTTGTTGCCAGTGACAGAGCTAAGGAGCTGAACTCAGGAGCTTATCTCTAAGGTCAATGCTGGCCCCACTATGCTTTACCCTTCTTTGCCAGCTCTGTCCAAATGGAGAAAACTCTTCTTGTGACTTGGCAGTGAGGACAGAGCTAATTCAATCATAATTTCTGCCTCCCAGGAACATTGTGGCCTACCTGTATTCTTTCAGATGGCTGAAAGGGAGACAGCTTTGCATCCTGGTACAATTAAAACAATGCTTGTGGCCAAGAGGAGGGGCACTCAGGGAGGAAGAAAGTCAAATGACCTCAACACCCTATTCAAGTATTCCTGCCAGATAGCAACTTCTTAGCTCCAGGGAAATGTAATCATGTCTTATTCATTTTTTTCCTGCCAGAGCTTCACGTAGGCCTGCTCAGAGTAGATACTGTCCATTCATTGACTGAATGAATAATTCTGTTCATTAATTGAATGATTACCATGAGTGGTAAAATTTTTTTCTTACCACATCATCACGAGTGCTAGGGAGGAGTCTCTCAACCCTGTCCATACTGATGCTCAATAAATATATGTTAAAAGAAAAAAGATTGAAGGGTCAGTTATTCAGAGGACTGAAGAAATAAAGACAAAACAGACTGATTTGTCAAAATCTTAAGAAAAAGGGAAGTGGTATACTTTGCTCAAGAAATTAAGCTATAGAGAGAGTCCAAGATGGTGACCTGGTAGGAGAGGGTCTCACCTCCTCCCCACAGACTAGGAAGCACCTGTTTTACAGACACAATGTGGAAAAGAAGCTACAGAAGCTATAGAGACAATAACAGTGTTTACCACCATAAAGGGTAGGTGAAAATGTCAGGGTTCAGGTCTACATCACAGATTTGGGATTCCACCCTAGGGGAGAAAATCATTGTAATGGAGAGGGTAGAGTCTCAGGAAGAATCAGGCCTCCCAGAGAGTTGCTCAGGCACCAGTGTTCAAACCAAGACCTAGGCATATTTGGTGCAAGTTGATACCCTACACAAGGCCATTGCTTCAGGAAAACCTAAACCACAGAAATAAAAACAGAACACAAGAGTTAAGAAACAGAAAAATATATGAAAAATTATGGAGTCAATTAAAACCCCAGAGGAAAATCTGAATGCAGCAAATATATGCAAACTACCTGAGAATGAATTTAGGGCAACAGTGATAAATATATTCATGGAAATCAAGAAAAAATAGAGGAAGAAAAATAAAAAAAAGAGAGAGAGAGAAGAAAGGAAGCACAATGTCAAATAAATAAAGAACACAAGAGCTAACCGAAAGAATTCAATAGAGGGACTCCAAGAGTAAGATGGATGAAATCACCAATAAACCAGAATGTTAGAAGTTAGAGCAGAGGAATGCACAAAGAGAAAAATAATGAAAAGAAATGAAGACAGTATTAAAGGCCTATGGGATAGCACCAAAATGAACAGCATTTGCATCAAAGGGATTCCAGAAGGAGAAGAGAAAGAAAAGGGAGAAGAAATTGTATCTGAAGAAATAATAGCCGAGAACTTCCCTAACCCAAGGACTGAAGTAAGGCTACAGACTCAGGAGGCTAAAAGAATTCCAAACAAACAAGCAAACAAAAAACCCCAAACAGACCTACACTAAGAAACGTTATCAACAAAATGTCAAAATTACAAAATAAAAAGAGAATCTTAAAAGCACACACAAAGGGGTCCCCATAAGATTATCGACATATTTTTCAAGGGAATGGCATAATATATTCAAAGTGCTTAAAGAAAAGGATTTTTAACCTAGGATACTATAACCTGTGAGATTATCATTTAGAACGGAAGGAATGACAACAAGCTTTTCAGATAAGCAAAAGTTAAGGGAATTCATCACCACAAAACCAGCTCTACATAAAATATCAAAGGAAGCACCAAAACTCTATTAAATGTAAAGGAGCCCCATTTAAGAATAGTAAACCAGCAAAATAATAAAAAGTGGGGAAGAGAGGAGAATAAAAATGTGGATGGTTAAAATGAGACTAATTTGCTTTCCAATAATAGTAAATAAACAGACTTCTTTTATATACTTTTATTGAAGTAATTATTCTACATATTAAAGTAACTTCCTATGTATAACTTATACATAGGTTGCACCTATTCCTTAGATATAAGTTAACACACCATGCCCTCCACCAAATCACCAAGTGTTCTTCATCATTTTCCAGTGGGCTCCAACCATTTGCCACCCGCCTCCCATTCCCTATCAGAAAGTCAGTTCTGTTGCCAGTGTCCAAGGGTTGGTTTTGTTTCATCTCTTCCTTTGTTTTCTCTATTCACATTCCACCCATGAGTGAGGTCATCTGGTATCTATCTTTGTCTTTTAACTTATTTCACTTAGCATAATCCCCTCTATAGTCATCTAAAACATAGACTTTTTAATGTTAATCTCAAGGTAACCTCAAAAAACATCTCCAGGAAAAAAGCAAAGAAAAAACAAACAGGGAAACCTATCAAAACACAATTTCATTCAACCCACCTAAGAAGAGAAAGACAACAAAAGCACTGTCTGTAACAACACCCAGAAGACAATTTACAAAATGGCAATGAACAGTTCCACATCAACAAATGTTAATGGACTGAACTCAACTAATCAAATTGCAAAGTGGCTGAATGTATTAAAAAGCAGAACCCAACTTTCTGCTACATTCAGGAAACTCACCTTTCAAAAGATAAACACAGGCTCAAAATCAATGGCTGGAAGACATTCTTACAGTTAAATGGCAACCTCCCCAAAAAATCAAGAATAGCTATCTATACTTATATCAGATAAAACAAACTTCCAACTATAAAGCATAACAAAAGATAGAGATGGACATCATATAATGATTAAGGGGTCAATCCAGCAGGAAGACATAATGCTTCTTAATATATATGCACCAAATGAAGGAGCATCAAAATATATTAAGCAAGTATTTTTAGAACTGATGAGAGACATCAACAGCAGCACAAAAATAATAATAGGAGACTTCAACACCTCACTTATAAATATGGACAGGTCAACCAAGCAAAAAATTAGCAGGGAAACAGCAACTTTAAATGACCATTTGGAACAGTAACTTCTAATAGACATATACTAAATACTTCATCCAACAACTACAGATTTCACTTTCTTCTCAAGTGTGCTTGGAACATTCTCGAGAATAGATCATATTTTGGGACACAAAATATGTCTCAACAAATTTACAAGGGTTGAAATCATACCAAGCATCTTCTCTGACTACAATGGCTTAAAGCTAGAAATCAACCACAAAAAGAAAGCTGAAAGACCCCAAATTAATTGGAGACTAAACAATATGCTTCTGAATGACTTTGGGTTAAAGAGGAAATCAAAGAGGAACTTAAAAAATACTTAGAGACAGATAAGAAAAAAAGACATGAACAACCAGAATTTCTGGGATGAAGCAAAAGCAGTATTAAGAGGGAAATTCATTGCAATTCAGGCCTACTTTAAGAAACAAGAAAAACACATTGTCCTGGAGGTCTTGGCCAGAGCAATTAGGCAAGAAGAGGAAATAAGAGAAATCCAAATTGTAAGGGAGGAAATAAAACTATCACTATTTGCAGACAACATAATTATATATATTGAAAACCCTAAAAACTGTCAAAAAAAACTACAAGAACTAATCAACAAATACAGTAAAGTGGCAAGCTACAAAATAATACATGAAAATCCATTGCATTTTTACACACAAGCACAAGAAGAAAATGAAGAAAACCACTCTATTTAAAATAGAAGTAAAAAGAATCAAATTATCCTGGAACATACTCAACAAAGGAAATGAAAGACCTGTACAATGAAAACTACAAGTCTTTCTTAAAAGAAATAGAGGAGGATAGAAAAAGATGGAAAGACATCCTCTGCTCATGGCTAGGAAGAATCAATACTGTTAACATGGCATCTTGTAGATTAGTCAAGATGGCGACCTGACAGGAGTAAGTATTCCACAGAACAACTAAGAATACCTATTCTGTAGGTACGAATGTTGAGGAAAAGTAGGTCCAGAAGTTACAGAGACAACAACAACACTCATCATCAGAAAGTGTAGGTCAGAGCATCAGGGTTCAGAACTACATCATGGACTCAGGATTCCAGCCTCAGGGGGATAAAGGGCCTGGCAGAGGGGTGGAGCTTGGGGGAAGAATCAGACCTCCATGGAGTTGCTCAGGCAGCAGAGACCCTACCCAGTGGGACTGGGACACAGAGCCAGGGGAAAGGGTCTTGGTGAAGGGTGTAAGGAGGGCCAGCATCCAGGGGAACTGAGTAGGAGGCCATGAGGGGAAATTACATAGGGACCCCACTGTAACCAGAAGGTAGCTAGGAGAATCCCCCACCTCCACCGTCTCCCTCTCCCATCATATTTCAGAACCACAGGACCCACTCACTAGAAATTCTACCCCCAGGCTTAAAGAAGAGAGTCTCAAAAGGAAACCGTCAAAGCTACCTAGTAGTGCCAACGTGTGGGCGGAGGTGGAGCTGCAGTCTAATTGCTGATTGTAGGTCAACAACAGGGAAGTTTTTCCCTTTCATACCTGTGACTGCGGGAAGGCTCTGCAGCCCACACACAGTCTCCAAACCCATAGGCTAAACTCTCGGGCTCCAGTGCAGGGTCTTCCTAAGAACTTCAACAAATCCAGCCAGTGGCATTGCCATACAACTCAAGAATTTCTAGTGTTCAAACCAAGATTCAGTCTTATTCAGTGCAAGATGATATCATACACAATGCCATCACTGTTGAGAAACCTAACCCACAGAAATATGAATCGAATTCCAAACAACAAAGACACAGAGAAATATGCATGAAATGATGGATCCAGTTAAAACCCCAAGGGAAAATATGAATACAACAAACATGTAAAATGTCCATCTTACCTAAAGTAATATATAGATTTAATGCAATCCCCATTAAAATTCCACAGGTATATTTCAAAGAAATAGACAAAAAAATCTTAAAATTTGTATGGAACAACAAAAGACCCCCAAACAGCCAAAGCAATTGTGAGAAAGAAAAAAAAAAAAATCTGGAGAGATTACATTCCCAGACATTGAACAATACTACAAACAAAGTGATAGTGATCAAAAGAATATGGTACTGAAATAATAACAAAGGCACATATCAGTGGAATAGAAATGAATCACCAGAAACTGATTCACTCACATATGCTCAGTTAATCTATGACAAAGGAGCCAAAGGCATACAAGGAGAAAGCAAATTCTCTTCAATAACTAGCATTGGGGTAACTAGACAGACACATGCAAAAGAGTGAAGCTAGACCATTTTCTAACACCATTCACAAAATGAACTCAAAGTTGACTGGAGAGTTTGACATTAGACTGGAAAAACCATAAAATTCTTGGAAGACAACATAGGAAATACATTCTATGACATCAGACTTAGAGAAGCCTTTGGGGACTCCACTCCACCATCAAGTGGAAAAAAAAGAAAAATAAACAACTGGGACTACATCAAACTAAAATGTGTCTTCACAGATAAAGAAAACATCACCAAAATAAAAAGGCAAATTACTAACTGGGAGAATATATTTGCATTTCATATTTCTGATAAGGGCTTAATATCCAAAATATACAAAGACCTCATAAAACTCAATAATAGAAAAACAGGCAAGCCAATGAAAAAAGGGAAGAGGAATTGGAGAGACTTTTTTTTTTTTCCCTGAAGAGGACAGACAGATGGCCAACAGGCATATGAAAACATGTTCCTAGTCACTGGCTATTAAGGAAATGCAAATCCAAACAGTGGTGAGATATCACCTTACACCAGAGAGATTAGCTGTTATCCAAAAGTCTGAAGGATGTTGCTGGTGAGGATGTGGAGAAAAGGGAACATTTTTGCACTGTTGGTTGGAGTGCAAATTTGGTTTAAAAAAATCCTATGAAAAACAGTATAGAAATTCCTCAAAAAGGTGAATATGAAAATCCCACAGGATCCCACCATCCCACTTCTGGGTACAAAACCAACCCTTGTATATTGGCAATAGGACTGAGGTGACCAATAGGGAATGGGACAAACAGAGGGGACAAGTGGTGGCAAAACCTACTGGACAATGGTGAAGAATACTTGGTGAATTGGTGAAGGACAGGGTGTGCTGACATATATCTAAGCAACGGGGAAGCTGCACATATGGGGAAGCTGCACATATGGGGAACCTACACATACGAATTTATTTTAATTTACAAAACAAAGATACCACAATAACATCTTTTAAAAGAATTAAGCTATCAATGTATGGGGTTAGACTCTAAAGGAAAAGCCTCCCCAAGATGTTCAGAACAGAAGTTCTCAAGATGTGTCACTTTGGCATGTGAATTGTTTTAAGCTCATGTTTTCAAGACCCTGCAGACTCATGAGAAACTTGTATCACTCCTTTAACTATCTAGATGACTGAAAATTGTGAATTTTACCCAGAATTAGGCTTTTTACCAGAAAAAAAAAAATTCTGTCAGAGAAACATATCTATACAGCAGAGTGAACATCTAATTACAGAGAATTTGGTCTTCATCATGAGTCAACTTCTCATGTGAACCGCCCCTCCCATTTCCTTGATATCCCAGGTACCTATCTCATTCCTCAGAATGTATGCCTTTGCTTTGCCCCCATTTGCTTAAAATATATATACATGTGGATTCACCATACATATATAACTAAACTTGGTTTTTCTTTGATGTTAATTTGATTGCTCATCAGTCTGAGAAGAACCCAGAGGGGTTGGGGAAATTCCTCCACCTCTTCTATAGTTTTAAGGAGAGAAATTCCCTAAAAATATTGTGCTAGGATCTCTGTGTGCTGTGAAGTTTGTACATGCTACCAAATTACCACTAAATTATTTGAATTTTTTTTTTTTGGCTTGGTCATTCCTGGCACTCCAAACATCCAGTATGTAATGAGACAATAAATCAGGATCTAATAAAACTAGCCATCCAGTAAAATCAGTTAATCATTAACTGAAGAATCTATGACATTTAAGTTATGTATAGTCTAGTTACAGATAAACTTGACCAGGACACACACAGATAATGGATGAAACCTGCCGTCCCCGACATAATTTCTCAAACATTACCTTCCCTCACATTGCTTCCTTCACATGTCTATAAAACCTCTGTGACCCACAACAATTAGAGCAGTGGATCGGAAACACAGCAGGTCCCCCACTTCTTTGATTTCCATCTCTTGATAATAAACCTAATTTCTTTCCACCAACATTTGTCCTCTTGAATATTGGCTACCAAGTGGCAATGACTGGACCTGCACATCCACGTCTTCCCAAGAGACTCCTCCATACTCCCATGTTTATTTTGCTAGATTTTATCTCTGGTTAAAGGTCATTTTCTCAAAGAGGCCTTTTCCCTGCTGACTTGGATGTAGGGGAAAGTCTGGCAAGCACTGGAGAGGCAGGACAGAGAAACAGCCAGGTAGGGCCAGGATCAAGCGAAAGGGAAGTCGAAGATGCTGCCTTGCTGCTTAGACTTATTCTGGTGGTCAAAAGGGCATTCTTGCCTCCCACCCTCCCTCCCTTTTCCTCCCTCTCTCTCTTCTCCTCTCTCCCTCTCTTCTCCTCCCCCCATTCTTCTTCCTTCCCTTCTCCTCCCTCCCTTCTTCTTCACTATCTCCCTCCTTTATTCTCCCTCCTTCCTTTCTTCTCCTTCCTCCCTCCTTCCTTTCTTCTTTCCTTCCTCCTCCTC
>RJWH01005800.1:0-68216 GCA_004363575.1 Solenodon paradoxus | reverse complement strand
CACCCCCTGCAGCTCCCCATTCATCATTGAAGACCTCCTCTTCCTCCCCTTCATCATAGAGGTACTTACTGGCCACCATCTGCAGAGAAGCCGGGGTGGGGGTGGGGGTGGGGGTGGGGTGGGGAGGTGGTCAGCAGAGCTCACATTGCAGCTCCTGGCTCACGAGGCAGGTGAAGGGGAGATGAAGGGACCTCTTACCATGGAGATCAGGAACAAGTCAGAGGATGACACATGCTGTAGGTAATCCGGATTTCGGTGCCGGAGCCGCTCAATGTACACCAGAGCCAGCATCATAGCACACGGGGAGATGCATGCCTCCCTGGATGGCGGAAGGATCAGTAATTAAACCTAAGAGTCTTTCAGTGCTTGTAATTCTTCTGATGTGCACCCTTGGGTCTTTACATCATCTATCTAGAGATAACCCTCCCCCTCTCCCTAGAACCCAGACATTCTCATCCTGCCTCGTCAATTCCAGGCTTACCTGGACACATGAGCTACGTATTTCTTCTGGAGTCGGCGAATAGGGCTGGGGGCTGCCTTCTGGAGAAGTTCCACGGCAATGTCTGCAGGGGACAGGAAAGGTAGAGCGAGCACACTTCTCTCCTCCTCTCCCCTCTAGAGCCCACTGCTATCAGATCCACATGATTCAGTCCTTAGACAGGACCATAATAACATAACAGACCAAATTCTCTCACCCTGAGACAAAAACCCACTTCAAATGTGAATTTCAGCTCCTTGAAACTTATTTCCCTGTCCCTTGCAATTATCTAGCTTTGTTTTTCACTCATGTTCATTTGGGAAAACAAACATAACTTGTTTATTTGGGAAGCATATGGATATCCTGGTAAAATTAAGTTTCTAGTATATAAATCAAGAATGATATAGATTTGAAAAATAATGTTTTTTGCTCATTTAGACTGGAAACATAAAAAAGTAAAATATAAGCCAGGTAGCAATGAACAAGGTACAAAAAGGCAGTGTAGCATAAGGGGGCACACACAGAATCACTTTGGGAATTGCCAACAGCCCAGTGTTCATGCTTCTCCCCTGTCCAGCCAGGCAACAGCATCTAACCTGCCACAGGGCTGGAGAGTTCCTCCAGGCTACAGTCACCTTCCCAGTCCCAGCCATAGTAGAGTCTCCTTCGGATCCGGGCACTCAGCTTCTGGTGTCCTGGGAGGAACTGAAACAGGGCAGGAGGGTGGTGAAGGGTAAAGGGCAGGGAAGGTTATGGTAGGATCTTGGCTCTGGGCTGGAAGTGGGGTGCGGGGTGGCAGGCCTGCCGGTCACTGGGAGTGGGGCCCATGCCCCACCCAGTCCCCCATCTCTGGATTGTTTGCTAATGGCAGTCTGTCCACCGGGAGGAAGCAGGGGGAAGACCCTCCTTTCCAGTGACGGATTCCCCAACAGAGATTCTCCTAGAAAGGACCGGCTGGCCACCCTATCCCCATTCCTGTACCCTGCGGCTCTCCCTCAGGGCCCAAGCAGCCAGGGCCTCAAGCAGACACTGGAGCGGCTGTCTCCCAGCTCCCGGGCAAGCGAGCTCGTGGCCGCGCTTGGGCCCGAGGGTGGCTCCCGGGGTCCCCAGTTCTCAGAGCTGGTAGGCCAGAGAGGCGGGCGGCAAGCTCACCGTGAAGTCTTGAAAGCCGGAGAGCGAGAAGGTGCCTTCTTCGTCCAGCAGGAGCCCGGCCAGGTCCATCACGCTGCCAGTCGCAGCCCTGCGAAGGTAGACGAGAAGGAACGAATTGCAAGGGGTCCGCGGAGCGTCCCTGTCCGCCGGTCCACCTGCCCCCCGACCTCCCCGCGCGGGCCGCCGCCCTAGCCAGTGCAGCCCCCTCCCCTCGAGCCAACGGCGGCAGGCGGGGCCCGAGCCGGCGGGCGCCTCTTCCTCTTCCGCCCCGGGCGGGGCTCCCGGCTCCTGGCTCTCGGCTCGGGTGTCCGGGATCGCGGGTCCAGGCGCTCACCTCGCGGAACAGAGACGAAACGCGGCTGTGAGGCGCGTCCCCTGCCTGTGCCGCGCGGCGCGTCTGCCAGGCGTTTACAAACCGCGGGGGAGTCGCGGCAAGTCGGCGCCCGGCACTTCCTGCTGCCCGCTGGGCCCCGCCGCCGGGGAGGAGCCCGGCGAGTCAGCGTGCCCTGGCCCGAGCACTGGGACGACTCCTAGGGGACCACGCCGCACCGACTCTGAGGACGATCGTGTCGGGCTGACCCCTTCGGACCCACGGAGATGTTAATGTCAAAACAAAGACTTAGATCCGCGAGTTGCGCCCAATTGTTTTGTTTTGTCTTTTTTAAGGGAGATAGACAAAAACCCACAGGAAACTTAAAAGAGTGAGATGGAAGGAAAACGTACTCGTCGCTGTGTATGTTTTTAGTATAGTTTGAAAATTTAAAACGGCTTCATTGTGTAGCGCTATCGCAGAGATGAAATGATCTCAAGGGACTAGAACGCGCCAGCTACATTGTTGGATTAGCCTCATTCAGTAGTGAAGACAGCGTCCCCCTTTCTCACAGTAAAGCGCCTGAACAAGGTTTTATGTTTAAACTCACCTCGACTCCAAACTCCTGCTTGAGCAAAGGGTTCGAAAGATAGGTGCGGGCGGGGAAGTTTACAGTAAGTGACGGGGGAAAAACAACTTTTCTGAGTGTTTATGAGTCGATCGAGTCACGTGCTGGTGTTTATCTGCTGAGCGGAGAGAACCCGGCGGACTAGAGTCCAGGGCTGAGTAATGGGGCGGCCGCCGCCCGGATTCCAGAGCCGCAGATCCAACCGGGGAGAAATTGAATCTGGAAGCCCACTTCTGCCCCCGGTCAGCACCAGGCTGCCTGGCTGCCCTGCCTACGCGGGGAGAAAACGGGCTGGGGCGGGGAAACGCAAAGACACACAGTTTCGCTGGGACTGAGAAGCGGGACTCCGAAGCCAGAGCCCCACTTGAGTCAAGACGCACCTGCGCAGCAGCAGGGTCACTGGCCGCGGCCTGTGCGCAGGCGCGGGCCGCCCAATCCCGGCGGTTGGGCCGCGGCACGTGATGGGATCCGCCGTCACGTGACGCCCGTCGGCGGCCTCGGCGGCGCTCCCCGCGGCTTGCGCCCCCTTCCGCCTGACGCGCCCCCGGCGGCGGCCGCGCAGCCCTGGCTCCGCGGGGGCTCGGGCGGCGGCTGCGGCTGCGGCGCGGACATGGCGAGCGGCGGCGGAGGCGGTGGTAACGCTGGCGCGGGTGGGGGCCCGGGGTCGGGCCCGAGCCTCGGCCTGGGCCTCGGTCTGAGCCTCAGCATGGGGGAGGCCACCGGCGAGGCGGAGGAAGAGGCGGCCGCGGCTGAGGCGGTGGGACGCCTGGCCACGGCGCTGTGGCTGCGGCTCCGCGGCTGGGAGGCGGCGCTGGTGGCGGCGCAGCGGCTGCTGGTGTGGGAGAAGCCGCTGCACAGCCTGGTCACTGCCGCCGCGCTCAACGGCCTCTTCTGGTAACGGCCGCGGAGGAGGGGGCGGGGCCGGCTGCGCGGGGAGCGGGGGCGGCAGGGCCCCTAGTGCCACCCCTCTCCTGGCTTGACACTTGCCCGGTGGCTGGACTCCACTCCCCGGTGTATTAAGGCTGTCGTCCGCCTGGGATGCCGCGTTTCTCTCCGCGTCTTGAGTTAGGCCTGGAGGGTCCCATCTCCTATTAGTAGACTCTCTTCTGCCTTCCGCGGTGGATGCGGGGGGCCTCCCTGCGTCCCTCCCTGCTGATGTGCCTGTCTCTCCCCAAGGTTACTGTCTTCATCGTCCCTCCGACCCTTGTTTCTACTCTGCACCTCACTTTTGGCCTATTTTCTGCTGGATCTCTGGCAGCCTCGCTTCCTCCCCAACATCTCAGGTGAGCGTTAGGGCATTTATTCGGCAAGCCCCGTCGTGCACTTGCTTTGTGTCTGACCCCAAGCTGCGTGGGTTGACAGTGAGGGAAATGTGCATCAGGTCACCTGCCTCCCGGGTGCCGCCACTCCCCCAGCTAGGAAGTAAAGAGGTGCCCCTTTCTCAAAACCTAGGTTATTGTGCAAGGTTGGGAACTCTGAAGTCAGATTGCCTGGGTCCCATTCCCAGATCTGCCACTTTCCTGTGTACGACCTTGTAAACATCACTTACTCTTTGTCACAGTTCCCTTATCTGTAAAATAGAGGTGATAGAACTTCATAGAAAGGTGAAAGTTAAATGAGTTTTTACATGTTAGAAGCTTCTGGTAGGGCTTCACTTATGATAGGAATTATGGGGACATCAGCTCTCTTTTTTCCGTTTGCTGTCATATACTTAATAGGCATTTTGGAGGAACTTGGTGCAAGGTTGTGTGTGTTACTCGGGATGAAAACTTGAATGAGATCTGGTTACTGTGTTTGAAAAGGGTGAAGTCTAAAGGAGAAGGACTTACAAAACAGTAACAATGTAATACTCCTTCCTGCAGTTGACATCTGAACTGGTCTGGGACTGCAGGGGAGTGGGCAGCTCTCCCTTTCGAGGGAGTCTCCTAATGCCCAACCACTCCATAACTTGTACCCCTTCTCTCTCTCTCTAGCATCATCCCCAGAGGAGCCACACTCTGACAGGTGAGTACAGACTACTAATTGAAGACAAATGCCAGAACCCTGTCTCGCTTTGGTGCCGATGTCGCCGCTGTGCAGGCTAGTATTGCAGCTACTGCAGGCACAGCCCCCGGCACAGTCAAGTGACTGGTAGCAGCTGGTCCTAGGTTCCTGTGGAGGTGTTTGCATGCCTGCTCCTTTTGGAACAGAGGAAAGGGATTTCTGGGCTGTGTTTCCCAGGAGTAGGACAGCCTCCCTTTGGGAGGGGGTTGTCCACTTCCTTAGATCTCATTGGCATTCTCAGAGGGATTTAAGTGCCTAGGAAGCTGGTGTCTGAGGCCTCCAGGGGTCATGTCATGTCTCCCCAGTGAGGGTGCGGGGTCAGGCGCCCGGCCGCACCTGCTGAGTGTGCCCGAGTTGTGCAGATACCTGGCTGAGAGCTGGCTCACCTTCCAGATTCACCTGCAGGAGCTTCTGGAGTACAAGAGGCAGAATCCAGCTCAGGTAACCTCTCCTTTGTCGTACAACAGCTTCCTGCACTGTGGGGAGACCGAGGTGTGTGTGTGTGTGTGTGTGTGTTGGAGTGAGGGCGTGACATGACCTCCCTGGTTGGAGACTGAAGGAAGAGGCCTGGTAACCCTCTAGCTTGGTCCAGGAGTCAGGCTCTCCTTGGGGAATAAGCTTCTGATGTTCCAGCATGGCCTCCTGCCCAAGTGGACCGGTCTGAATTACAAGCGTTTGGCAGTGTCTGCTGTATACTTCCTGAATTGGTTGTCTTTGGCATCCTCTTGACATTCCTAGAGGGCACACCTGTCTACCAGATGAGCAGTAATTCCTTACCGCAGAGATGGGGCAGCCACCTCAGCCCACAGTTCTACTTAGGCCCTGTGCTCTTCTCTCCAGTTCTGTGCCCGAGTCTGCTTTGGCTGTGCCGTGCTGGCTGTGCTGGGACACTATGTTCCAGGGATCATGATTTCCTACATTGTCTGTGAGTAGGGTCTAACCCCTGTCCTTCCTGAAGTCCTCTCCTGTCTTCCTTCTCTGGCCTGACCCAAAGGGAGGATGATGCCCTCCGCTCTGTTATCCACTTACGGAGCTCTCTAGGAGAAGCTGTATCAGTAACAGCAGAGTCATCTGGGAAAGCGGGCAGAGGAGGGAAGAGGTTGGCACAAGCTGGGGAAAGACCTCATCTTTAGCCCTTCCTGGTTAGGGCCCAGTTGCATGAGGACCCATAGGAAATAGGTGTAAGGAGCTGAATGGACTCTCTAACCCTTAGTGCTGAGCATCCTGCTGTGGCCCCTGGTGGTTTATCATGAGCTGATCCAGAGGATGTATACTCGCCTGGAGCCGCTCCTCATGCAGCTGGACTACAGCATGAAGGCGGAAGCTGATGCCCTGCATCACAAACACGACAAGAGGAGTAAGAGGCTCCCATAACCCAGGGAGGCGGGTGGAGGAGGGCCTTGGCTCATGAAACGCCCTGGAATTTAGAAACTCTCCACTCCCTTGGCCATGTTTGTGCACCACTACTACCTGCTGCTCTTGCTTCTCAGAGCGCCAGGGGAAGAGCGTGCCCCCTGGAGGTGATGAGTCGCTGGCAGAGACAGAGAGTGAAAGCGAGGCAGAACTGGCTGGCATCTCCCCGGTGGTGAGGTCCAAGGGAGATGGGCGTCAGGTGGGAGGCTCAGGGAGAATCCGCTTTAATTAGCCACATCTCGAGGTGGGGTGGGGGGAGCGATCGTACACCCAGAAACTAGGTTCTCTTAGGCCCTCACCTGTTTTGCCCATCCTGGTTCTTCTGCAGGTGGATGTGAAGAAAACAGCACTGGCTTTGGCCATTACAGACTCAGAACTGTCGGATGAAGAGGCTTCTATCTTGGAGAGTGGTGGCTTCTCTGTGTCCCGGGCCACAACTCCACAACTAACTGATGTCTCAGAGGGTATGGGAAGCCCTTTGCCTCTCCCGACCTTCCTATTTCCTGTCATGGCATGCTGACCACGCTGTGGTTGGTACCGATAAATGTTTCGCTGGGGAACTGACAGTCCAGTTCTACCCCAGGTACCTAAAGCCTGGCCCAGCATCCGTGTTTTGTGTTCTCATTGTTGTACTGATTGGCCCATTGTGACCATTCCAGATAGCAGGTCCTTTCCTGACTCTGTTCACCTCACAGATTTGGACCAGCAGAGCCTGCCAAGTGAGCCCGAGGAGGCCCTGAGCCGGGAACTGGGGGAAGGAGAGGAGACAGAGCTGGCCCCTCCTGAAGACCTGCTGGGTTCCCCTCAGGCCCTCTCACAGCAAGACCTGGACTCGGAGGAGGAGGCAGCGGCTGCGGCAGTGGAGGAGGGGGACGACGCGGCAGTCAAGGAAACCTTGCTTCGACTCTCATCCCCTCTTCACTTTGTGAACACACACTTCAATGGGACTGGGTCTCCCACAGACGGAGCAAAGCTATCCCCTGGAGGACCAGTGGAGACACTGACCCCCGAGGCAGTGAGTGGTGACCTCACCACTCCGCCCAGCACCCTGTTACCCCTACTTTGCCTTGCTGAAAGTGATGCAGTCCCCTCCCCCTCAGTGCTCCCATCTCTTCCCCAGGACTCTCCCAAGCCCCTGCCTGCCCCTGAGGAAGAAGAGGCACTCACCACTGAGGACTTTGAGTTGCTGGATCAGGGGGAGCTGGAGCAGCTGAATGCAGAGCTGGGGTTGGGGCCAGAGACAGCCCCAGAGCCCCCTGATGCTCCCCCCGCTCAACCCCCAGGGCCTGACACCCTGTCTCTAGTACAGTCAGACGTAGAGGCTCAAGCCATGGCAGAGCCATGAGCCTTGGGGGAAGCAGTTGCAGGCATAATAGGGCTTCCTGGCTAGGAGTGTCTGTTTTCTTTTTCCCCACTGCTGTGGGGAAGCGCCATATGTGGGGAAGCTGGTTGTCACACAGGCGCCAGAACGCCCTCTGCCTGCCTGCCTGCCTGCCTGCTGTCCCAGACCTGGTACAGTACCTGTGCCTGGGATTGGTTTTAAGTTTGTAAATAATTTTACACTTGGGTTAGTGGATGTGAACAGGACCAGGGGAGTTCTTCCCACGGCCTGTACTTGCTTCCCTGCCTCATTTCTATTCTCATTCCACTGTGCCCCGAGCCCTGGTCTATCCCTTTTCCTCCTAGCCTCAGGGACCTGTGCTGCTCTGTCCTCGTGGCCCTCGTTTAGTTCAGGCACTTTAATCATTTTTCTCTCCTGTGCGCTCCACTCTTTTCTCCTGCTGTGTTCCGTCCTTAGCAGCTCAACCTCTACTCTGCTGGCTCTTCTTTCCTAACAAGCCCTGGCTAAGCTTTAGGGGGGCTCCTGTCTGGGAGGTACAGACTAAATCTGGGATGGTGGGTCAAGCCGGTAGTTGTGCCCTTAGGTCACCGTCGCCCATGTACCCTCTGCACCCTTGTCCCAGTTCATCCCAGCCTTTCGTGATGCAGGAAAGCGGGGATCCCATAGCACACACACGGCGCTGTGTTAGTAGGAGCTCTGTCTTGTGTGATTAGGGGCTTTCTTACTATCCTAGGAAGGATTAAGGAACCCACTCCTCTGGGCCATGGGTGGCCCAAGTGTGTTGGGACCCCCCCTACTAGGGTCAGTGGTGGACAGTAACATCTGTGTAGGTGTTGACTGGAAAAATAAAGTGTTGATTGGCTAGAACTGCTGCCTACTTAAATGCCTCCCTCACTGCAAGATGCCTCCCTGCAATGTGCTTGGTCCCCTCCTCACCTCTCAGCTCCTCGTCCCCAGTCTTGCTACTGGCTTTTTATTTACCTTATTGTAAGACAAGGCCAGAAGCAAAGATAGCCTGACAGCCCTAACTTGTCCTCAGCCATCTTCCCTGACAGTGTGATATGCTCATTGAGATTAGCATGTGTGAATAAAGTCTGTGCAGGAGGAAATTGCCTTGTCTTCCCAGTCAGTAGAAATCTGGAACCGTAACTGTTTTCTTCTATGTTGAACCTTAACACTGTCTTCATATGAAGCCTTCACCCTTCTATGTGCTAACACATCAGCCCTGATACCAGGGAAAACAATCTATCCCTTCATAAGTAACAGATTTGGAGCCAAAGAACGCTAACTAGAATCTAACACCTATTAAATGCATAAAATATGTGCTGAGCACTGTTCTTAAGTGACTTGTGTTTTCCTCGCAACTTGAGATGTAATAAATCATTTCATAGGCGAGTTTAAATGGTGGCGCTAGGATCCCAAGCCCCACACAGTTTGGATGTAACAATCACACTGGAACAGGAAGCCCTACCTCTGCCCATAAATACGGCGCACATTGGCAGATACTTAAGGATGTGGGACTCTGGAGAATCAATCTTAGGTTTTGTTTTCTCAAAGAGTGGACTGATCAATCTAAGAGGAATGGACATTAGGAAACCCAGAACTGAGCAGGTGACCTTTATGAATGCAAGTCCTTGGTCTCAGACTGATGATACCATATGACAATGCTGCCTGAGGTTTTCACTGTCACATTGGTTTCACATTTTACTGAGAGACAAACAGATGATGGAGGCCCTGTCCTCTGCCACTGATAAACATGAACTTTCAGTCATCTAGAGATTTCAGAGTGGAGAAAGTTCTAATCAACAAGCAGGCAAGTCAAGGAAAACAGAATCAACCAATCTGACGAGGCTACCACAAAAGGCACTTTTCCTCCACTTCTTTGTTACGTGTGTGAAGACAGCCTGATACCTATAACTGGATGAAAACATCCACCACAGGGAAGCCGCGGTGGAAGTCAGAGAGCCGGTCCCTGCCGCCATGCTTCCCTTTGTCACTGCTGAAGATAGCCCAGAATCACCCCGTGTTGTGGCGCGCAAAAATGGGGAGGTGTACAACTTGTGAACTGAGATGACTGGATGAAAACCAACCTGCGAGAGGTGAGCTGCACGTCCCGGGACAGGGACAAGCTGACAGGTGCCCCAGTGCTACATCAGGGCAGGCAGCACCTCGACAAGGTCAAGGAAGAGGTCGTGGCCACAGCAGCAGAAGTCCAGGAAGGGCCGAGGCCCGGGAGGGACGGGGTGAGGCGTTTGGGGTCCAGGACACGGGCAGAGGTCAGCTGGAGAAGAAGCCGGGCAGACAGGTGGGCAAATGGAGCTGCCCAGGCCAGGTCTGTGCCCCTAGTAGAGTTTCTGCTGTGATCACGGCTGGAACAGACGCAGGTGTGGGCCTCGGCACGCAGTCCATTTTCCAGCCAGTTCGTCTCCGCTGGAAATGTTCTGTGGTGTTCTGGGGTTTTGTGAAGTTGCAGCCCCTGATTCTGGAAGGTTCCATGTGTTTAGTGTGTCTTTCAGAGCTCGGTTCTTGTTTTGACGGCAGGCATTTTCCAAACAAGTTTGTGTTACATTTGGTCCCCATGGTGACCATTTTACTTTAAGCTGTTCTCCCGAAGTGACCTCCAGGGGTGGGGGGCTTGCGGGGGGCTTCCTGAACATGGGCCCTAGAATTGCCAGGCCGGCGGCGAAGAGGGCGCACCAGGCCCTGCTCCTTCTCACCCTCCTTGTTACACGAATAAACCCAAGACAGCAGCAACGACGAAGTCACTGTCGGCTGAGAGTTCCAGACTGAACTGACTGTCAGTACGTGTTTTTCTATAATTTTTTTTTTTTCATCATCAGGTGTCCTGGCTATTTCCTGACACTTGAGGAAAAAGGGACAAGAAAACTTGTCGTATGAGTGAAAGAAAAATGAGCAGAAATATGAAACCTGCAATTAGGAGAAACAAAAATCAACTAGGAATACAAGCCGGGGCAGTAGATGGGGAGCTGCTGGCGCTTACACTGGCAATGAGAGCCATATACTTGAGTGGACTGCGTTCAGGCACCTCCTAGTGTGACTTGTCTGCTTACAAACTTCGCTTTATGCTGCACTGCTGGAAACAGAGTTTCCAGAAGAAGGGAGATAATGCCTTTAGTGGACTGTGCTCAGGTTAGAATGTGCCTGGGAACGGTCTGCTACACTTGACAAATCGCAGTGTGCCAGGAGAGAACTGCAAAGCTGAAGTTTGAAAATCATCAGATGGGGAACCGCTGAAGGAATAGAATGTTTAAGCCAAGAAGAGAGAGCTGAGTTGGGTCACATTAACAACCTTCGAACTTAGAAGAGATCGCTGTAGAACTTCGAAGACAAGACTATTAAATCTTTTAGAAGAGTTTGCTAACAGTGTTAGGCAAGGATATTACAAAACAGTGGATTCAAATGATCTTTGAAAGTACAAAGATCAAGGACAGAGATTCTAAGGACTTAACTCCACATGGGTGGACGGTGCATCACATGCCGGTTTACTGTTAGTGTCCAGCTAATGACTCCTTGGGCTTCTCTTCTTCCACTGCTCCCTTAAAGATGGCTTTTCACTGGGCCTGCCACTGGCTAAGTTTTCTCTGCATTCTGTACTTGGGAAATTACCTACGTTCACCCATTCAGTTTGTACTCTCCTGTTGATAGTTTAAGTCTTAGTTTGTTTTCCAGAACTTCCAACTAGGCATCTCCATTTGAATGTCACATGTGTACCTTTAGCTCAACATACAAAAAACCAAGCACATCCTCTTTCCGCTCCGCACTTCACCTTCCTCCCCACCGCCCCTAAACAGGATTTTTCTGAGTTTTCCATCTTGCTTGCTGGTACCATCAACTATGAAGGCCTGTTTCTCCCTCAGCCCACGCCCAGTCCATCACCACTTACTGCTAATTCGATGGCCTCATTAGTCCTTGATTCTGTCTCTTCCATCACAGCCTTGATTCACACCCTCCTCATCTTGCACCTGGTCACTATGACAATTTTCCTGTCCACACTCTTGTCTCCCACCTGAAATTCACGCCCAATGAAGTGACTAGTTTACTTTTAAAATACAAAATTTTTTTGTATTGTCCTGGTGGAGTAGGGATTGGGTGCAGTCCACATACAAGGTCCCTGGTTCCCATCCCGGCTCAGTGGAAACAATCAAGATGAACAATTAAATAAAAAGTAAAATGCTTATCCCTTTTCTCTCTCTTCCTGCCTGCCTGCATCTTTCCTTTAAAGAAAAATATACAAATTGATTACCTTCCTGATCTTTAATATTAATCAAAGATTCTCCTCCTGCAAGATATAATTCAAGCTCCCTGATAAGGTATGCCCTGGTGGAGCAGTAGTCTGGTCATCTACCTCCAGCCTAAGCACAGTTCTTCACATACATACCAATGACCCGGGTTCGCATCCAAGGGAGGGAAGAACAACCAAGGTGTACAACTAAATAAAATGCTGCTTCCTCCTCTTTCTTCCTGCCTTCCTACTTGCCTTCATTCCTGCCTGTACTTTTCCTTTTAAAAAATAAGCCTTCTGAGAGGTCTGAAAGAGCTCATTCATCCCTCTACTGAGCTGTGCTGCCTTTCCTCACTCCTGCTGTACACACATACACACACACACACACACACACACACACACACACACACACACACACATACCATGGCCCTCCATCTGCTAAGCACTTCACTTGTCTTCTAAGACATATTTTTAAGTCACACCTCATCTAGAAAACCTTCCCTGATGTCTCCCCACATCGGACCTGCTCTCCTGTGCTCCCTCAGTATGCTTCTGCTGTCGACATTTCACATAGATTCTTCATCTCTCTATGTAAGTATGGTACATAGAGTATATAGGTATCTGTGAATATTTACAGACTCCACCCTGCACTGCATTCTTGAGGGTAGGGATTATGTCTTATTTATCTGAACATTCCCTAATCCTAGCAGTGCTTAGCACATAGTAGTGCTCAATAAATGCATGCTGGACTAAATCGAACTGATGTACTAGAGTAACCAGCCTTAATTTTTGAAACAGCCAATGTAAATAGAACTTGGTCATTGGCACATGTCTGTCACTGATAAATATCTTGACTTTGTTATTGTTCCAGAGTAGATGATAGTTAAGTTAAAATAACCCACAAATAGACTAGTAGGCTCTTTGTTCCTGCAGTAGGTTAAAGCATCACAAATAATCTATATTTAGAGGTTGATAATACTGGGTTTGCAGCTAAAAGCTCATCTGAGTTTAAGGTAAGATTGCCCAAACAGGCACCCCCTGATGGCTCAGGCACTAAGTCTGTGACTCCAGTGTAGTCCACATACATCCCAAGGACCAGAGTTCTTGACCCTGGGCCAGGGGTGGGGGGGGAACAATCAAAATGAACAACTAACTAAATAAATGTTTCTTCCTCCTCTATCTTCCTGCCTACCTGTTTATTTGCCTTCATTCCTTCCTGCTTCTTTCCTCTTAAAAAAAAAGTTGCCAAACAGTTTGATTTGAGATCACATCAAATTATTAGCAGTTTCAAAAATGATTTTGACCAAATAACTTAGCCTTGACTGCAATCCAATCCATGAAAAAAATTCTGGCAGAAATGGAATTAGGTTCAAAAGAAGTCTGGGCTTTTCTTTCTAAGCATAAAAAGCGACTTGCTTCTACCTCAAAAATATCAATTTCATAAAAGCTAGTCAAAAGCTGCAGAACTCTTCAAAATGCAAAAGGAAACCAAAGAGACATGACAATAAATGCAAGGTGTCAACTTGGACTGCATCCTGAGTAGGAAAAGAAAAAGTTATTATAAAGGACCCTATTGGGACCATTTGGTTATATTTGAATATGGGCTGTATATCTGATAAAAGACCGTATCAAAGTCAAATGTCTTGAATTTGATAAAGAGGTCTCAGCACACTAACCTCTCCCTATACATGTTTGAGTGTTATCACGACATGGCAACTCTGTACCCTAGACCAAGTGAGCCAAGAAAGAGAGCCAGAGGGAGCTGCAATGTTGTTCATGACCTGTTAGGTCACATTTGATCTCTTCCACCATATTCTGTTCATTAGAAGCAAGTAACGAAGTCCAGCCCACATTTAAGGGGAAGGGAATTAAGTTCTACTTCTTGAAGGGAGAAATATCTCGAAACTCTATTAAAGGGTTTGGACTATATATTAAAATAAATATATCAGCACATAGGAAATGAATACAATTAGTAATATGCAGTGAAACAACTAATAATAAATCTCTACTAAATTATTTAGTATATGTCAATCCTAGACCTAAGTGTTTTACATGTATCATTTTATGTAATCCTCATCACAGTGCAGTGATGTAGGGGCCCATTTTCCCCCTCATCTTCCAGAAAGGAAATTAAGCTGAGTGGGGTAAAATGACTTGCTCAAAGTTCCATGTTGGTTGTGATTATAGTTCTGGTTTTCTGTGTTCTGGTGATCCGACACAGACTCATTATTTTGAGACCCAAAACAGAATTTTAGTTGATGTAAAATTACTCTTTTAACATTAGAAAAATAAATCCGAATTCTTGGGCACAACCTGGTAGAGTTGTGACTAAGTCAGCCGCCTCCGGCTGAGAGCGACTCTACATACACCCCAAGGACCTGGGTTTATGACCAGGGGCCAGAGGAAATAACCAAGATGAACTAAATAAAAACAAATAAATGCTTCTTCTGCCTCTTTTCCTGCCTGCTTCTGCTCGCCTTCATTCTTACTTGTACATTTCCTTTAAAAAAACAAAACAAAAAAAGAAGTGTGAAGTATGGATCATTGTAAATGAGATAAAACTGCACTCAAAATTGGAACAAAGATATTTATTTGTTTAGAAAGCACTGCTGCATTCCACAGACAAGAAGACGGAAAACATGTCAATGGATAAAACAAATTTCTGCTAAATGAAGCATCATTCTAATTCAAAGACACTTTAAAAACAAGCAGAATTAGGAAGAGGAAATACTAAATCTATTATAGGTTCTCCACATCAGTATCTCAATTTCTATTCAATGAACTTAAAGACATGGAGACAAATTAATAATGTTCCAGCTGAAACAAAAACTGGAGCTTGCAAGATATTAAGAGGAAAAACACTATCCACCTAGAGAAACAAATTTGTTCAAAAAGATCTCAACGTTATCAAATGAGAGATGAGTGACTTAAAAAAGAGACCAAGAACTATATTTGAAGTTATCTGCTCACATTCTCTTAAGAAATATATCACCAGAAAGAGCAGTTGTAGTGTTTTCTATGATAAAACAATTTAATACCTGAGTATTCCACCCTCTCCTTCCCCCAACTTCCCAGAAGAAAAAACCTTGGGGTTCTGGCAACTACAGGCCCTGGGCTTTTGTTGTGAAGATGGAAGCAACTGTTTTTTTAAAAAAAACTTAACATTTTTACACTTAGTTATATGTGTGCCTATATCTATATATCTATTAAAATATGTGTATGTACTTTTTGAGAATATTAAGAAATTTTACTTTAGGAAATGCTGAACATTATTCTCTAAAAACAAATTATCATTTTATGTACAATACTGAAATGATAGTGAGGTTATTTTGTTCGGATCTCTCCATCTTGAACAACTAGTAATTAGTGGCAACGCCAAGTTGAACTCAGTCAGAATAGCTCCAGTTTTATATTTCTTCTAAATTGGGGTTTCTCAGCTATTAACTGTATGTACTATTGACTTTCTGGAGGCAGAAAATTCTTTGTTGTTTGTGAGAGGGATGGTCCTGCTTGCTGCAGAATGTTTAGCAGTGCCCTTGACCTCTACTCATTAGATGCCATAGTATCCTTACACCCCTTCTCTCACCCCAACCCCCAATATCCACTGGAGGCAAATCTGCCCCCTATTCAGAATGATTGATATAAATGGCACTGCCTTCTGGCTAGATGGAGAGAATACTAAACTTGGGATCGAGACATGAGTGTGAATCCTAGTTTTACCACTTGCACATTGACGTTAAGAAGCACACATTTTAAAATAATATAGAAATTATCTGGTTGTTCAGTTTCGTGTCTCTTGCCATTGGTCCCCTCTAATTTGCTATTCCAACCACAGGACAAATATTTGAAATTTGCTATTCTCATCTGTCACTCCTTTACATTTGTGTCTCTCAGTCACGAATACATTTCCCAACTTCCACCTGGCCAAGTCTGATTCATTCCTAAAGACCAAGGTCAGGCAAGCGAAGAGCAGGCCCCAGAAAGGTAGCATGGCCGGCCTCAAACTGGAAGAGTGCTCAGTGTGTATGATTCAAAACCTGAACTCAGAAGGGCCTTGGCTTCTATGTCAAGGGATCACCTAAACTATACAGCGGATGAGGCTCTTTCTGGCTGAAGGCAAGCAAAAGCAACCATGAAGCCTCTCAGGGACACTGAGGAACAGAGCTTGGATCCGAGAAAGCAGCTTTAGAGAGTCAGCTAAAACACCTGAAACCAGATCCTCAGCAGATGATAGAGGGCAGGTTGGGAGAAATGTCCAGTCTCTGTCCACTTAACAGGTAAACACTCCACTGCAGGGCTTGGATCAAAGATTGCACCGCTTCATTTCCATCCAGTATGGCAGAACTGGTCACCAATGAAAGCAGTGGAGGCACCCAGCATAAGCAGCGACCCTGCCCACCCCGCCACCCCGGCTGCAACTGCCTGTTCCTATAACCCTCCAGACAAATAAACTCCCTCCCAGCCAGCCCCAGCCCAGTCTCACCAGTTTGACGTCACTAGAGTACTGACAGCACTGTGAATCTTGACCAAGACACCAAAAGGTGAACACACCTGCTACAGAGTCTTACATTCCTTCCCCACTTTCTCACTGCTTCACAATACACCGGCCTCTCCATCTTCTGTCTCACTCCCCAAGTTCTCTACTCAAGCTGTTCAGTCCCTCCTCTCCAAGTCAACCCTTCTCCTGCATCCTTTCCAAATCTGTTCTTTACTCTGGCCCTGAACTCTCCAGGCGTCCCAACTGAAATCAATCTCGTTTCTCTGGCTTCTCAGCTTTCTAGTTCAACCCACTGCTTCCATCTGAACAGCAGAGTCCAGGGCCTATGGCTGCCAGAACCTCAAAGATTATTCCTCTTGGAAGATGGGGGAGGAAGAGAGTGGATACTAAAGTTTCAGATACTAAAGTTTCCTATCACAGGGCATGCCCTGGTGGAGTAGCAGTTTGGTCCACCGCCTCCCAACACGCTTCGTTCACATCCATCCCAAGGACCTGGGTTCACATTCCAGGGCTGGGGAACCACCAAGATGTACAACTAAATAAAGATATTTCTTCCTCCTCCCACTTCCTGCTTGTTTGCCTACTTGCCTTCAGTCCTGCCTGCACGTCTCCTTAAAAAGAAAACAATAAAGTTTCATATCACAAAACACATGAACAAAATTAGATTCCCCTCACTGTAGGATTTAATCTCCTGTTGAGAGCAGCCCTTCCTATAACTTCGACCTAATTTTGTTAAAAAAGCATTTGTCCCTGTACAACCTTAAGTTCTAGAGCAAAGCCTTCTTCTATCAACTTAATGCTGGAGGGCACCATATCTACCCAACCTTCCTAATTCCTGGTTTGGTGGCCCCTTTCCTGGGGTGCCATGGGCCTGGGATCGTGTGGGTGCAGCTGCGGAAGGATGGACCTGCCACACTCCTACTCCAGATACTTATTAGCAGTCAGCCGAACCATCCTTGATTCCCCTTTTCCCTGACACCCAACTCCACCTAAGTTCTAGAGAACCCATCCCAGAATATGCTTCACCGAACAGTGACCGAGGCCCTGCAGAGCCTCTGTCTGGCCCTCCTGTCTAAGCTGTCTCCTCTCTCCAGGACATCTTCTGCACCTCGGTCATTTATCTTTCTAAAACAGATCAAGCGGTGAAAAAATTTAGCATCACTCAATAAGAAAAACTTCAAAAACCTTAGCAGGCCAGTAAAGGCCCTCTATAAGCAAAACCATCTTTCAGCTTCCTTTAAATGATATATGTATGCATGTGTATATGTGTATATATACACATGCACATATATACTACAAGGCTTATAATAAGGCTTAGAATAAGAAATAAATGTCCCTATCTCAACTCTCACCCCTACTCTCTGCTCCCCAGAGACAATCTCCTTCAATACTTGCGCTGTCTTTTTCTGATACTTTCCCCCGGTTTTCCAAGTATCATATTTGTAGTGCTATTTCTTGACTTCTAAACTACAGGTATTATCCACTAGCCTCTCATTAAAGAAGATGAGGGTTTACTCCTCTACCTCACCAACACACTTTCTCTTCTTTCTAAAGAGTTATATCACAGGTATATCCTGGTGGAGCAGTGGTTGGGTCAATCGCCTCCAAAGGGGCACAGGCCACAAACGCCTGGATTTGAGTCCTGAGCCTAGGGTAAAACAAACTGTGAACAACAAAATAAAAATAAATTAAAGATCTTCCTCCTCCTCTCTCTTCCGGCCTGCCTACCTACTTGCCTTCATTCCTGCTTGTACCTTTCCTTAAAAAAAATGTTATATCACAATTTTAAGTCAATATTTTTGTATTTATGTTATCACAAATAGACAGCTATGCTAATCCACAGTCTCTACCATAATTAAAAGGACTTTCGGTTCATGATACCAACCAAGCATTGAATAGGCACTAAGTGCTTTAATTTGTATTACAGCTTATGAAATATGTATTACTCTTCTCCCTATATTGCTAATGCAAAGCAGAGAGGTCACATGATAATAAATGGCTTAATGAGAATTTGAACATAAGCATCTTTTTTTTTTTTAACCATTGTACTATTTTGCTACAAAATAATACTTTCCCCCCTGTATTAGAGGGAGATTCAGGGTATGGGACTACACTTTTAGGGTTTTAAAAATAAAGGATGTGAGGAGCCACTTTTGGAATAAGAGGGAGCCCTCCAAAAACCTGTTTCTCTATGTGAAGGCAAAATCAGCTTTTCCAGAACTCAAGAAATTAACTAAATGTCTAAACAAAACCAACAATCCGAGGGGTGTTTATTCAAGAAAAATGGCCAAATCTAGATAAGAACATGAGCTTTATGACATTTTTTAAAAAGGAAAGAAGCAGGCAGGAATGAAGGCCAGCAAGCAGGCAAGGAGTGGAAGAACCACTTTGTTTCATTTTTATTTAGTTGTTCACTATGGTTGACTCCACCACCATACCTCACCCCCACTACCCTGGCTCCCTGGAAGCGAACTGGGATCTTTGGGATGTATCTGGACTACGCTCGGCTGGAGGAGTGGACCAAATCACTATTCCACCAGAGCGCATGCTTCATGGATTTTTGTTTGTTTGTTTAAGGAAAGGTACAGGTAGGAACAAAGGTGAATAGGTATGAAGGCAGGAAGAGAGAAGAGGAAGAAACATTTCATTTTATTTTTATTTAGTTGTTTATACTGGTTGTTTCCCCCTGGACCAGGGACTTGAACTGGAAGGCATGTGGACCTTGCTTCTTTGGAGATGATTGACCTAAACTCTACTCCATCAGGGCGCCCACTTTGTGGCATTTTACCAAGCTCTAATCCTACCACCTCACCCAAGTTCTGCAACAGTCTCAAAACCAACAACTTTACAACTATTGTAGTTATGAAAAACAGTAGCCTAGCAGCCAAGAGAAGGGACTTGGAGCTGGGGTAAAAAAAACAAAATAAGCAACTAATTAAAAACGTTTCTTCCTCCTCTCCCTTACTTCTTTTCCACTTAAAAAAATCAGCAACTGGTTAGAGTAGGCTGATCATATTTTCTCGAGGAAATAAACAGGACATTGGGATGGCAAAAAACATAATGAGATTATGTGCTGGTGGTTAAGGGAAGGGGAGGAGGTGGAGCAATCCGAACAGAGCAGAGCAGCCAGGCCACCAACAAACAAGGACTATGTGATGCCGACTGCCAATCGCATAATAACAACAACATGCGGTCTGGTGGGACTTCATACAACTGTTCAGGGTCAATGTAAGGAATGTTGGCATCTTAAATGAAACCCAAATTTGTTTCTATAAGCCCGCTGCTTTAAATGTTCTGCCTAAAACTATGTCACTTTAACCATCTCAGTCTCAGAAATTCCGAATAATCCCTACAGTGCCAGAGATAACTCCCACGGTGCCAGGGATTACCCCCACAGTACTTGCCTGCAGCTCAACCACACTGCAGTGTTCTGCTCCCTTTGAAGACATAGGTGTGCCAGCGGTGGGGGTGGGGGAAACTTCTTCTCTCCCGCATCTACTGTTCTCTCACAGTGGGCAGGAATAGCAGTAATGGATGTGGCTCACAGTCAGTGCAGGCAAAGGTCACTTACAAAAGGAGGGCAAAAGGGTCAGCTGCTTTTGGGCCCCCTCAACAGACTGGGCCTGGGGAAACTCAACTGTCCCCTTTGCCCCATGTTAAAGATGGCCTTGGTTTATTAAAAACGGGGCAAAATTGACATTTATATTAAAATGATGAACAATCAGGAAATAAGAAAAAGAATGGTACTGTCCTGTTTAAAACAGTATATATGATCAGCCTATATTTGTGGCAATATTACCAGTTGGGGCTGCGAAGAGACCAAAACTTAAAAGGAAAAACTGGGGAATGAGAAATACATAGAGAACTTAAAAAATCTCTGACATATTCTAGAGCCCTAAAGGGTATGTACGTGCACAGGACAATGTGTGTGACCAGGAGGAAGGGCCTACTCTTTCACCTTTGGCTGACCTTGAAGCTCTGCACAAGAAGGAAATGAAATGAAAAAACTACGGCAGAGTTATACACGGCCTGCTGGGGTACTAAAGGCATATCTCAACAGGCATAAAGTACCCCTTGGCAAAGGCTAGGAGACTTACTGGTTCAATGCATTGAAGGTAATCTATCTAATCATTAGATGACCACTAAGCTAACCAGGCAGAAACTTCAGTGGCTGCACACAACAAAGAACACTGACTTCAGAGAATTAGTTCAGGGAAGTCACGAAATAAGCTTTATGACAGCAACAGTAACAGACCATGGGGAGTGGTTAACATGATTTCAAGGGTTTCAATACTGTATTCTTTAAAAAACCTGGTTTCAACAAAAAAATTACAAGATGTGCAAAGAAACAGAAAAAGGTTGGCAATAGTGCATGAATAAAAGAAGTCAACAGAAGCCATCTCTGAGGAAGTCCACGTGTTGAACTTACTAGACAAAGACTTTAAATCAGCTATTACAAATATATTAAAGATAAAGATAACCATGTGTAAAGAATGAAAGGAATTAAGCGAATGATCTCTCACTTAAAAGAGAATAGGAAGGAAGGGAGGGAGGGAGGAAATGAAAAAATCTCAGACCTCTGGACACCATCAAGTGTACCAACATATGCATGGGAGTCCTTGAAGAAGAGGAAAGAATCACAAAGAATATTTGAATAAATAATATCCAAAAAGATCCCAAATTTAATGAAAGGCATTAATCTGCATATCCAAGAAGGTTACCAGAAACTCCAAGGAGAATAAACTCAGAGATCCACATTCAACACAGCCTGGTCAAACTGTCAAAAGACAGAGAATCTTGAAAGAAACCACAAAAAAGTGACTCATTATACAACCCTAATAATATTAACAGTTCATTTCTTATAGAAACCATGGGAGCGTAAAGCAGTGAATACTATTATGGCTTGTTGTTTATTGTTTAGCACTTAAGTTTCAATACTCTCAGATCCCCAGTCATCCCTTTTTCATTAGCTTTTTGCAAAATATTTTAGTCATAGCTTTCTTCTGTTCTCTTTATCTACTATTATTTCAGGTGAGTTTGGGAAGGGAGCAAACAGTGGATTTAAACTATTATATTTAGCAGAAAGCCCCTTTCCATCTTCCTAGCCTCTTGTGCACTCAATCTCCTGTGTGCTCTACTTGTGAGAATAATCTGTAACATCTGCAAAGCTATTTCTCTGTCTTCCCTGTGGCTAGAATCCATTTGGTATCTTGCCTGGAGAATGCTCACTATTCCTCCTCAACTTCACTTTTGCCATTCCCGCCTCCCCTTTCTGTGTCCCAATGTCTCTTTACATTCATTAGAGAATGGTTTTCAAACAAGGGGTCATGAAATTAATAGATGATGAAATTAATTTAGTGGGCCATAAACAGCATTTAAAAATATTTATATATTGTGATGAAACGTAAGGTATATTTCTTAGTGTTGGTTAAGGTTGAATAGGTTTGGAAGTCACTATATTTGGGTACTTTTCACTTTGAATTAGTTGTTTGTGCCTTTGCTACTAGACACTGGACAACTTGTGAATAGAGACCATGAGTTACTCATATTCTCTATGTCCAGGGGCTACTCTAAGATCTGACAAGACTTGCTTGATACTGAGTGGTTTGAATCAAATACATATGAAATCACTTGTAACCTGTAAAGTTATATGACAGTGAACTATTTGTCAAAATGAAGAGTCTAAAATTAGCTTGCAGGAGAGCTAGGGCACTTGAAGAGAAGTGAGTGATATCTCAGTGAATACACCACATTCCTGAGGGACCATGACAGACCTCAGTGAAGGCAGAGTCACGCTGGTCTACTGATCTCCTGGGATCTGAAGTTCTAATCACAGCTTCCTCATTCTGGTTATAGCATTTAGATATGCAAATACCTTGCTCTGTAGTGTTTGATTATTGATAACCCATAAAGAGACTTGGGATTTTTCAGAAACACTCTGAGAAAACCACCACTTAAGATTCTTTTTTGCAATGTGCCTGGTGGAGTAGGTGCTGGGCACAGTCCACATACATCCCAAGGTCCAAAGTTCATGTCCCACGACTGGTGGGAACAACCAAGATGAACAACTAAATAAGTAAAACGTTTCTTCCTCCTCTCTCTTCCTGTCTGCCTGCTTCTGCTCATCCTCATTCCTGCCTACACCTTTCCTTTAAAAAAAAATTCTTCTTATCAGAAGCTGTGGTATACATACTCAATGGGATTTTATGCAGCTGTTAAAAAAGACTAAATCATGTCTTTTACAACAACCGGGATGGCACCGGAGGTGATCGTGGTAAGCAAAAGAGGCCAGAAGGAAAAGAAGCACAAGATGGTTTCACTCACATGTGGTATATAAGGAAATCAAACAAATAGAAAAAAATCTCAAAATAATTCACAGGACTCAACACTTTGGCTACATGGAACTCTGGTGGTGGGTGCGGTGTGAAAAGCACACAGATGGAGGTGTGAAATCAATATCCTAAAAAGCATATAGCAATGTTAACAAAAGAATAATAAAATAAATTTTAAAACTATTCTTTTCAATTGTTAGGGAGGTTATAGAGCAGGTTTGGGGGAGGTAATGCATAATGAAAGAACACGGGACTTAAGGCAACACAAAAATCTGGATCTAGATTCCACCTCCACAGCTAAGGTCTCTTTCAACCTTCGTTTTCTTCTCTGCAAAGTGGGGGCATAATATCTACTTCAAACAGTATCATGAGGATTAAATAAATTACCACGAGTTAGAGCAGCACATGGCAGTTAACAAAACACCTCATTTTTTTCCTTTACTGAATGCACAGGAGAGAAAAAAACAACAACGACTAAACAACGTTAAACTAATTAATATTTGGGGTGTCCTTGGTGGCTAAGGTGGCTGAGATGGCAGCTGGCACGTGGATCATGTAAAGCCAAAGGACCTGGATTTGTGACCCAGGATGAGGCAGGGGGAACCAAAATGAAACAAATAAAAAATGCTTCTTCTTCCTCTCTCTTTTTGCCTGCCTTCCTCTCTTAGAAAAACAAAATCAAACTAAACTAAGCTCATGTTTAAGTAGAATTAGCCCTGAGACAACTTCGAGGCCATCCTCTCATTGACCTTGTCTGTTTCAAACCCGGGGCAGCTGAAAAGAAGAGATGCCTGGCTGAGACTACCTGCTAATTTGCAGAGGAGCTGATTTCTGCTGCTCCAGTGGGAGGCTGAAGTTCAGCGACCTGCAGCTGAATCCCAAAGCTGCTTAGCAGGCCTGCAGATGCTTTGTTGTTCCACAACCACAGACTGCAGCAATGTTCCACTGTTAGCTGATCTCTTCTGACACAGCTTCACAAGGTGGGAAATGTTCTTGGATTTCTCTCAGTGTTCCTTCTTCATTTTTTACATGGGAAGCAAGGACTCTACATCCAAGCTATGAATTGGGGAATAGTGCCTTTGTTCTGTCCATCAGACTTCTTAAATTTTGGGAAGCTCCTGGGTTCTTTAATCAGCACGAATAGCTGAGTCTGAAATATAATGTATGAGTGAGAAAAATCTTTTGCCTGGGAAAAGAATCTGTAAGGGCTTCACTCTTTCATCTGCTCTCTGAGTCTCTGAGGTAAGTCTTTTATCGCAGTTAAAACATTTCAGCTCATGCCCCAGAGAGTGCCAAAGACTTAGGGTTTTCTAAACCTTTGGTTATGTGGGCATGTATGGGGTGGGAGCAGTGAGAGAGGCAGTGTTTATCTTTGTTTAGTCTACTCCAAACAAGGTTGCAAAATTAGAAACCTAGCATTCTAAAGCTACTGATGAATGTAGAGAGAAAATGAATCAATAAAATGCCTGAAACCAAATGATTAGAGTTTAACATGAAAAGAATACTTTAAAATCTGACAGTTATATATTAAAGCAAAATAAAGGCATGTATAAAGCTCTGGAAGCAATTGAAAGTAATACCAAGTAAAAAGAATATTAATGCACAGACTGTAATATCACTGAATCAGAAGTCTTTGCAGAGCTGGGAGGGGAGTATCTCTGGAGTTGATTGAGATGCTCAGTGATTGTCCCACAGGCACAATATATCAGCAAAAAGTTCCAGCTGGGTGAGTCAAATGCTCATTTTTAAAAAACATTTTAAATTTATTTTTATTTAGCTGTTTATCTTGGTTCATCCCTCGAGCCCCAAGATGCAAACAGGGGTCTTGGGATATATGTGGGCTACACTCAGTGGGAGGTGGAGGACCTAACTGCCACTCCACCAGGGCATGTCAAATGCTCGTTTTTTTTTTAGTAAGATAAGCTGCCATAATGGTGTGTCACAAAGGCAGCTTTGGATTGTAAAATACAGAAAACCTTGATATAAGGACATTTACTCTCTCTTACATGACACAAGGCCAGAGGTGGTGTCCAGGGTTGGTTAAGTTTTTCAGTGATCCTGGGTCTTTTCCATCTTTCTTCTCTGCCATCTTTAGTACGCTGCTCGGTTTCCTCATGATCACAAAATGGATGCCTGCGTGCGGACATCAGAGGTAATGTCTAGAGCAGAAATAATTTTTTATCCAGTTACAGTAGGTACATATAAAGGTTTTGGTTAAATCACGAAGGAGAGACTACAAAAGCTGTAAAAAACACAAATTGGTTCTATTCGTGTTCAGAAGAGAAATACAAGTTTAAATAAATGAGAAAAATGCCAAGATTAAATACAAATCTAATATTTTGCAGGGCAAAAAAAAACCCACTAGACTTTGGGATTAATGTTTCTTCAAGATTATACATGAACACCACCTTATCCATTTCTACAGATTAACGCTACAGAACCGCGAACTCTGTGCCTTTATCAGGAGTGGATTGTCAGTTCAATATAGTGTGACAACAGTTATATCCCCAGAGAGCAGATGAAATTTAAGTAGGGTTATTAGAAAAACTCTAGCATTGTATTAAGAGAAAACAACATTCATCCTTCTCCCTTTTTAAAGTTTAGGACAGTCGTACCCTGGTGGAGTAGTGGTTCTGTCAGTTGCTTTTGGCCAAGAGTACAGCCCACATCCCAAGGACCCAGGTTCACCAAAATAAAGAATTTCTTCCTCCTCTCTCTGCCTGCCTGCCTCTGCTCGCCTTCATTCCTGCCTATACCTTCCCTTTAAAAAAAAAAATTAGGACAAACTTTTCTTTCAGAAGCAAATTGTGTAATATGCCTGGGGGAATGGGGCAATTTAATTGGGCGAGAGAAGTAGGGTTTTTTCAAACCGAAGGTCACAACCCATTAATGTGACAGTGGGATGGAAATCAATATAGTTGTGGCAGCTAGCATTAAAAAGAAAAAGTGAGGTGCACCCTGGTAGAGCAGTGGTTTGGTCAGCCGCCTTCAGCCTGCAGAGTCCACATACATCTCAATGTCCCGGGTTTGTGGCCTGGGGTGGGGAGAACAAACAAGATGATCAACTAAATACAATCAAGTGCTTCTTCCTCCTCTCTCTGCCTGCCTGCCTCTGTACACCTTTATTGTTTTCCTTAAAAAACAAACAAACAGAATATGCGTGTATCAAATGTCAGCTTTGTGGTTTGTATGCTTGTGTTGGGTCATGCGGCTCCTAATGTGGGTGATGGTGAAAAGGTTTGAAAACCACTGAGACTGTTAAGGACTCATCCTAGGAGCAGTGAAGGGACCCATGCAAAACCCAACAGCTTGGAAAAAGATGGTTAAACCCAGGAGTTTTATTTTCTTTAGGAGGAGGCTGGGAAATGGCTGTTAGGCAGACAACAGAGTGATGACAACAGGGGACTGGCAGAGTGGTCTGCGAGCCTACGCTTTGATCCTCAAAGCCCACGTATTGAGAGAAATGCCTTACACTATTGGGCTGCTGGTGACTTTAAGTCAAGATCATGCAAATATCATAAAATAAAAGTCATCCTTTATTTCCCTGGGTGACCCCATTTGTCTCCCAAATGTCTCTTCTCCTTCACAGGCTGAGATAAGTGGAAATGCATCTGGGCACTTGGCCCCCCAGCCACAGCCTCCATTCCCACCTCCTGAGGAGCTAGGTGGGTCATGTGACTAAGACCAGCAATGTGCACTTCAGTGAGGTACTCGATTTCAGGGGCACACTCACGTGGCAGGGGTATGCCCTCCTGCTCCTCTCTCCTGCTGCCTGGAATAAGGGCTCATTTGGGACCACAAGGACAGAGGCAAAAGCTTAGGGATGCTGGAGCAACAAAACAGAGGTGTCCAAGTGTGTGACACCAGCTGTCATACTAGCCGTGGACTATTACACAAGCAAGAAATTAAACTTTCCTGTTTATGCCTCTGTTACTTTTGAGTTCCTGCTATGGTAGCTTAACCTATATATTCTCTCCTGTTACCCTCTCCTTACACATAATTAGTACAAAGTCATAGAGGTTTGAAGGGCTAAGGCACATAGCCATTTGGCACAAGCAATCTGAAGGTATGTAGACTTTAAACCATACCCCCAGACAGTGTCTATTTGCCTCCATGTCTGGGCTCCAAGTACAGGTTAAAGGCAGAAAGCAAACCACCAGATCTTTTAAAACTCAGGTCCCTAACCCCTCAAAGTCCTTCCTCTAGAAGAGACCCATTCTCATTCTTGAGGGTGCCCCTCACTTTCTTTCCCGAATAAACACCTTTGTTTCACCTCTACCTCTACCTCGCCTTTCTTCTCATCTGTCGCCAGTGCCATAAGGCAAATCTTCTCCTTAAGGACACAAAGAACCCATCAGCCAGAAAAACTGAGACACACATCACCCACACCACCTGGTATCATAGTTTCTCATGTATTTATGCAAACTTGTCAATTCTAATTTGGCCTCCACTTCCTGAGTTGATTTGGCACCTGCTGGCTCTCCAGCACCATCTCCTACCAGGCTGCCTCTTAAACCCTAACATCCAGATGCCCTAATGTTTTCTAAACTGCATTTAAAGGAACCAGGGTCACAGAGTTAAGATTATTAGCCCTTGTGCGTGAGGAGCCAGAAAAGTTGGTTTTAATTTCCATTGACTTTACAGCTGTCAAGATTCAAGAAGCAGACACTGAACGCTAAAAGAGCCAAGAGTTGGAAGGGGAGAGAGGGGGCATGAGTGAAAGGGAAGGAGACGGTCTCTTCATTTCCAGTGGTCATCTGGCTATGTGGGCTTTCTCTCCATTCTGTCCTTCATTTTGTTCAACTCCAAGCTTATTTCAACTGTTTACCTGTCCCTGTGACCAGTATGGGAAGAGAGCACGCAACCGCAAGCAGGTATGACAGCCAGAGAGGCAGGTGAGAAGCAAAAATGAACTCAAGCTGGAAAGTTCTTAACCTGGGGCTCCCTAAAGTAAAGTGGATCAGCCCAATTCAAGAAACATTTAATAGTATTTATTTATTTTGAATATTTAATAGTCTAAGCTAGTACTTTATAAGGTGCAGTAGGTGGGTAACATACATCAGAATTTTGTCGCTGTCTTCCTACTAAGTCAGAAGGCCCAGGGTGCAGGAATCTGCATTTCGTTCTGTGAGTGACTCAGATTGACACTGAAGTCTGAAGGCCACACAGTTTATGCACTGCACAGGGTGTTAGGGGCCTAACACAGGACAAGGTAGATGCGATCCCTGATTTCCCTGTGTGTGTGTGTGTGTGTGTGTGTAAGGGGGCAGCAGATTACAACGAGGTGATATGGGCGCTAGAATAGAACCAGGGAGATCACACAGCAGGTGTATTCAGACGGGGGCGGGGGTGAGGGGCCCGGGGGGAGGGGGGGCGGTGGATTTAGGGAAGTCTTGAAGAAAGGGATGACTTTACAGAAAGCTAAACCTGGAGGATCTACAGTTCTGGAGAGAATTCCATACTTCAGAGAAGTACGGTAGTCAGCTCGTGGAGAGGAAATGCAGCCGTGGCGGTGAACGAAATGCCTGGGGTGGGGGGGCAGGTGGGGCGCGGAGTGAAAAGCAGGTGAACGGCCGAACCGTGGAAGATCCAGACCACCCCAGCCCTTCTTCCCTAAGTTACAATCTGCCCTCGCCTTTGACGGTCCTCTCGCCCAGGTCCGCCGCCAGGATCGCAGCCACGCGCCGACACCCACAATCAGCTAGCTCCCTACCTAGCTCCCCCCCTCGCAAAGAGGGGCGGGGCTCGGTTCCCTGAAGACGAGTCCCCCGCCCCCTGCAGCCCGGAGATTGCGGAGAACGTGACGTCCTTGCGCACTGACGTCAGCGCGTCCGCGCGTGACGGGGGAGGAGTGGGACCCGCGGGCGTGGAGGGAGGCGCTGAGGCTCCGGTATCCCCAGCTGAGCTGGGGAGAGGAAGGGGCGGGGCCGGGACCCCCCTGGATGCCGGGTAGCCTCGCTTCGTCTCCCGGCAGGTCCCGCGGTGCCCCGCGATGGAGTTTCCGGACCTTGGGGCTCACTGTTCCGAGCCCAGCTGTCAGCGCTTGGGTGAGGGGCGGAGCACGCGGGGGGCGGGGCCGGCGGAGAGGGGCTTGGAGCTGCTTGGGGGGCGAAGGGTGGACTCCGGGTAGGAAAAGCCTGAGCGGGGCGGGGCTCCAAGTTGGGGGCGGTGGCTAAGGGGGCGTGGCAAAGGAGCTAGCGGACTGGGGCAGGGCTGCAGTTACTTGTAAACAGTGGCATTTTGCTACCCGAGTGGAAGGATTGAGTGAGCTAGAACGGCGTCGAGGCTGAACCTACAATCCGCCTGTTCTCCGCAGATTTTCTGCCTCTGAAGTGCGACGCCTGCTCAGGCATCTTCTGCGCAGACCATGTGGCCTACGCTCAGCATCACTGTGGATCTGCTTACCAAAAGGTGTAGGGGCGGTTGAGGGAGAAGGGGGCGATGGAGGATGCATGCCAGAGTCCCCACCTCCCATTTCTTGTTTGAGGCTCAGTACTGGTAACATTGTATTTGTAGGGCTATAGCCAGGTTCCTTCAGGGGGGTTCTTCCAGGACCTCTGAGAGTTGTTTGGGTTGGGTGTGGGCCAGACTGACCCCTGCTCTTTGATTATAGGATATCCAGGTTCCCGTCTGCCCACTCTGTAACGTGCCTGTGCCTGTGGCCAGAGGGGAGCCCCCTGACCGGGCTGTGGGGGAGCACATTGACCGAGACTGTCGCTCTGATCCAGCACAGCAAAAACGTAAGGTAGGCATGAGGGGTTAGCTGTGACCTTCGGGAAAACCTGAACAGCTAGTGATGAGGAGGTTGGAGAAGGGGGTCAGAGTCTCAGCAGAGACTAACCTCACTCCACCTCAGATCTTCACCAATAAGTGTGAACGCGCTGGCTGCCGGCAGCGGGAGATGATGAAACTGACCTGTGACCGCTGTGGCCGCAACTTCTGCATCAAACACCGTCACCCACTGGACCATGATTGCTCTGGGGAGGGGCGTCCAACCAGCAGGGCAGGGTAATTACAACCCAGCCCTCTAGTTGCCTTTGGGACCACGCCACCTTTCAGGACTGACAACCTCTATTACTCCAAGTAGGGAAGGTTTGACCCTGCCCCCTTTGGCTACGAGAATCTTTTAGCTTCTTTTTTCCTTTTTTAAAGGAAAGGTGCAGGCAGGAAGAGTGGAGGAAGCAGCATCTTTTTCTCTTTCTCTTTTTTAAAATTTTTACTTATTCGTACTGTTAGCTTATCCCCAGGCCCGGGCCTCGAACCCAGGGTTATGTGTGGCCTGCACGCCTTTGGAAGCCTTTGACCTAATCATGGGTCCACCAGGGCGTGCCTAGTGCCAAGTGCACATTGTTCCAGATGTAGGAACTCCCTGGGTAAGGCCTGGGTGGAGCAGGCAGATTGTTCTTGGAGGTATGCCAACTCTTTCTTCCCTACAGACTTGCTGCCCTCTCCAGAGCACAATCTGTGGCTTCTCCAAGCACTGTCCCCAGCCCAAGTCGAACCATACCTTCATCTACCTCCCCAAGCAGGTAGGCTTGCCCATTTCTCCTCTCCTCCTTTCCCCATCCCATCTCTGACTTCAGCCTCTTGAATGTCTGCCACAGAACCACAGCCCCGTCTTCATCGCAGGCAGCCCCTCCAGTGATTACTTTGCAGAATGGTTTGGTGAGTTGGGCAGAGGTTGGATGGACAGAAACAGATCCACACAGAGGAAAGTCCAGGGCAACTGGTCCTCTTTCTCCTCTTGCAGAGTGAGGATGAGGCTCTCCAACGAGCTCTGGAACTGTCCCTGACAGAGACTAAACCCCAGGTCCTAAGGTACTTGCTTTCTGGCAAAAGGGTAGGCTGTGGGCAGGGACTCAGTTAGGAGGACTCCTCTGACCTGATTGATGCAGGCAGGATAATAGGATCTTGGGCTCAAGAGCTTGAGTTCTAGGATGGTTGACAAGTTCTTTGACCCATGGGGCCTCCATTTTCTCTCCGAATGGGGATACTACTAGTACCTACCTTGCAGTATTGGATGAAGTTTGAGATAAGGCAAATGCTCACTCAGCTCAGTGATGCCTAACAGATCAGATGTTCACATTTTAGACATTACTACCATCCAACTTAAGTTGTTCCTTCCTCCCAGTTCTCAGGAGGAGGAAGACTTAGCTTTGGCACAAGCCCTGTCAGCCAGTGAGGCAGAATACCAACAGCAGCAGGTATGGGGAAGGGGTAGCGAGGGGCTCCTGGGCTAGGAGGGAGGGAGGAGTTGGGGCGGCAGGGCTGGAATGGTGGGTAGCCTTTGCAGCATGTCTGTAGCCAGCACTGAGCTCTGAAGTGAGGACTATACCCTCATTTCCCTGACGTCGCACCCTGTCTTCCTCTCCTTCCCCTCCCCTCGCTCCAGGCTCAAAGCCGCAGCTTGAAGCCATCCAGCTGCAACCTGTGCTAGGGCTGTGGGCTTGGAGAGGGAGGCTCGGCTGAGGAGGACTGTGGCCCTCACACCTCTAGGGTACACGAGACCAGGAGGCCCAGGGCAGCTTAGAGTGAAGACAAGGAGCCATGTGGAGGCCACTTCCTGGGGCATCAGGAGAAACAGCTTGTGAAGCTGAGCCTACAGTGGCCCTGCTGGTCTCAGGCTGCATGAGAGCGTGACTACGAGCTGCTCCCTGGTGAGGCCTTGGAGGTGCAGCCTCATCATCATGTCATCCTCTTCAAACTGGAGCGGCTCCCAATGGGCAAGGGGCAGGGAAGGCCTTGGAGAGAATAAAGTTCTTGGCAGTCAGTAAGGCATCTAAGTTGTGTGCTTCCTTCCCCTTTCCAACCAAGAGCAACAGGATCCCGTCCAGGACGCTCACCTGACCTGGGGCTAGAGGCCCAGTGCATATTCCACACCACAGTCACAGTGATCGTGCACAGTCCATGCTTTTATTTCCCTAAAAAGTGCATTCCTAAAAGATCTCCTCCCTTCCCTCGCTCAAGCTAGCACCATACCCCTGGACCAGGAGGAAACATGCCAGGGAAGAGGGTTACATCTTACTCCCCTCTAAATTAGCTTTTAGAAGGGAAGTGGCCACAACTTTTGTCACCGTGCCTCAGTCTGGGTCTTAGTATCTTCAGAAACTTCTTCCTGTCCCTGCTGCTGTAGCTGCCACATGTCCGCATACACCCCACCTCGGGACAACAGAGCCTCATGCCTGGGGCAAGGAGGAAAGTGTAAGTCCCAACTATCAGCTTGACTGCAAGTCCTCGCCACCAACCCTCAGACGTGACCAGACTGGTGAGGGATATCCCAGAAACCCCTGGGATCGCACAGTCTTCCTGGAGCCCTTCATTCAGAGACCCTGCCCCATGCACCCTGCTGAATTCCTACCGTCCTCGCTCTACAATGCAGCCATCCTTGATGACGAGGATCTGGTCAGCATTGACGACAGTCGAGAGCCTGAGAAGTGAGAGATGAGTTACCCACCACACCATCAAAAGTGGGCGCCTGCTGCCTGCTGCCCAGCTCTGTACCTGTGTGCCACGACGATGGTGGTGCGGTTGGCACAGACTTTGGTCAAAGAAGCCTGGATGGCCCTCTCATTAGATGTATCCAGTGCGGACGTTGCCTGTAGAGAAGGACGGGGTGAAACAGCCCCTGCCACCCCAATCCCCAGCAGTAGGCAGGTGCTAGTAGAGATCTCAGGAATAAAACCCTAGCCTAGCGGCAGGGCACCTCTGTGAATGGATTTGTGAGATCGGCTCTAGGCGGGAGGCAGAGCCAGGCAGGAAGGACATGGGGACAGGTGGAGGAGAGCGGGGAAGAAGGCTACCTGGCCTCACCTCATCTAGCAGGATGATGTCTGGAGCCTTGAGGATGGTGCGGGCGATGGCGACACGCTGTTTCTCCCCGCCGCTCAGCTTCAGTCCGCGCTCGCCCACCTGCGTCTCATAGCCTGTGAACATTGCCCACTCTAGTCATTCAAGAGAACCTGGTCCCCATGACCCGAGGGGCAAGGAGGGATGGATCAGAGGTCCAAGGAGTAACAGGATTCAGCTGGGCGGGGACGCGCACCTTCGGGGAAAGCCACGATGGCATCGTGGATGCCTGCAGCGCGAGCCGCAGCTTCCACCTCGTAGTCCCCAGCAGTGACGCGACCATAGCGGATATTGTTGGCGATGGTGTCATTGAAGAGGACGGTGTCCTGGGGCACAACTCCAATGTGAGACCGCAGAGAGATCTGGGTTACCTGAGGCCAAAAGACCACACGTCCTGGCCTGTGAGATCCCCTGGGAGGAGCTGGCTGGCGGGAAGCACGTGTGATGAAAGCCTGGGGATGGACCCTGCCCTCCTCCCACCTGTAATCCTAGCTGTGTGGGCAAATCACTGAGGCCTCTCCATCTACAAAGCTATGAAGCGCATTCTCTCCCTGCTCCCCAGGATCGCTGCTCATCTTTGACCCTGGCACGGCACCACATAGCTCGTTCTCACGCCTCTTTCCTTGTGCAGGTCACATGGTGCTAGAAAAGTGACGCCTCCGGTCCCAGCTCTTTTGCAGGGGTGACATCTCTCCCTGGATGTCCAGCACCTACCATCCTTTCATACACAGGTCACCAAATTATAGCCCTCTCCAAGTAACCTGCCTGCGAAATGTCCTGCCCGTCTATTCGGATGCAACCAGAGTTGATGTCATAGAAGCGAAACAGTAGGCGTAAAACTGTGCTCTTCCCTGCTCCAGATGGGCCCACCTGTTGCATTGGAAAGAGAGAGAACATTCTCAGGCCTGTTGGCTGTTAGAGCTTTCTCTCCAAGAGGCTACCAGTGTCCATGAGAGCTGCCACATTCAGTACTGTGGCCCATCATGACGGTCTCTGACTTCACAGCAGGCCCACAAGCTACTACGGTCACTGGTTGAAGCCAGGCTCAAGGAGTTGGGCCGAGTGGCTGGGTCCCCTCTCACCAGGGCCAGTGTCTGTCCAGGCATCACAGTGAAGGACACATCCTGCAGGGTCTCCCGCCTGCAAGGAAGCGTGGGCTTCATCAGCAGGCCTGCTTACGCCCGGCACCCCGTCCATCCCTGCAGCTACCACCAGGCCCTGCCCCTTCCCCATTCAGGATGTGATTCCATGTTAGGGGCAGGGAATGAGCAGGGACGATGGGCAGGAAGGCAGTTGTACATGCACAGTGGGGAAGGGGACCGTTAGGCTCACCCATCAGCATAGCTGAAGTGCACATTCTCAAACTCGATCCGGCCTCTCTGAAAGAGAAGGGGCCCGGCTCCAGGAAGGTCCTTCACCTGGGGGAGGGCCACCAACATGCCACCATTACAGACCTGGCATTCTCCAGGGAGAAGAAACACTGTGCAGGCTCCCGCTCCCCACAGCGCCACGCCTCTCGTCACTCACTTCTGTCTCCTCCTTTAGCAGGTCGAACATGTTTTCCATGTCGATGAAGTTGGTCTGGATCATCCTGCAAGAAGAGAGCTGCTTGCGGTTCCCACAAGGAGCTGGGGCAAGAACGCTGTGCTCTTGACAGGGAGGCCGGGGACCAGGTTACCTGTAGTAGGTGCCGAACCAGTTGAGGGGCATGTACAGCTGGATGATGTAGGTGCCAAAGAGCACAAAATCCCCGACCTGAGGAGATCCAGGAAAGAGGCCTGGTTCATGGGAGGCTTGCTAGCTGTCACCCTGCCTGTCACCCTTCCTGGCATCCCACGGCATCCCACGGACTTCCCACTCCAAGCATGGTGGCCCAGAGGGAGGCCCAGGCCCCTCTGCCCTGTACCCAGCACAATTTCCTCACCTGTAGCTTCTGCTCGCTGACAAAGTACGCACAAAGCAGGGACCCAGCGAGAAGACCGAGTCCAATCACCAGATTCTGGGTCTGATTTAACAAAACCAGCGAAGCATTCGACTTCCACTCCAAACCCTGAGAGCGACGATACAGGAGGGAGGAGTGTCACATACATGCTGACCGTCACCAAATCCAAGCCTAGGTTCAGGCACCATGAATCACACCCCCAAATTTTACTCCTCCTGGCCCTAGCAATTCTGCAAGAAAAGGCTACTGCTCTCAGCAGGCCTCCAGCTAGCATCCTCACCTGATATTGGATGATGGCCTCTCGGTAGCGTTCTACTTCGTAACCCTCCGCATTGTAATACTTGACCTGAGGAGAGCAACTATTGCTGGATGTTGATGCCTTCAACACCCACATCCTTTCTTTCTGACTCCCAATCCCACCTTCCCACTCTTGAACATCACACGCCCCGGACCCCCACCCCGCAACACACTCTACTTCATTTGTGGGTCGCACCACGGCCGCCAGGCCTCCATTACCGTCTCGAAGTTCAGCAGGGAATCCACAGCTCGTGCCCGGGTAGCATTCTCCTGTGTGTTCATAGAACGTCGAAATTTTGCTCTCCACTCCGTGACCACAATGGTCAGGGCTGGTGAATGACCAGAGTGGGAGAGGGAAGAAGAAATCAGGCATCATTCCCGACAGCAGAGACCACGTGCATGTCTGTGACCCGCAACATACGCCCTGACACTGTGCTGAAGCCCTGGGACCAGATTCCGAGGAGAGAGCACCCTAAACTCCCTGAGGGAAGGAGCTGTGTCCAAGTCATCTTTGTAGCCAGCATTGAAACTCCTGTGTGGCAATGCTTTTTGGTAAACAAATGAAGGTAAGCCACGTCTTGTTACATAGCTGAGTTTTCTCCTTGGTGACCAGGGGACCTAAGGTGACTAGGATGCCCTTCCCTGTTCCTCCCTCCGAGCTGAGCTAAGGTCACTTGGCAAAGGCGATGGCCCGCCCATCACACTGAGGACAACCTACTCAAGGCCCTGGATGCGCAGCTGGGTCACCTGAGTGGAGCGGCTCATGCTCGGGGCGGCCCTGTGGCGTTCAGGGAGCCGCTTTCCCAGAGCGGCACTCACCGAGGTAGAGACTCATGCACAGGAACACGATGAGGCCGAACCAGGCGTTGAAGAACATGCTGAAATAGATGATGCCGATGATGATGTCGGCCAGCGTGGGGAGGATGTTGAACACCAGGTAACTGGAGGGCAAGCCAAGGGACACAGAGAGGTTCGCGGGTTCAGAGGCAGCAACTCTACCTCTAGGAGTTTCATGGGAATGTTGTGTTCTCCGCAGCAACAGATGAATTAAATGAAATGGCCCCTCGAGAGGTAGGCGGCTTAATAAGCCATAGTGCGTTCAGGCTAGATTGCTCCGCATCAGTTAGCGCTGAGGAGGGAGACCGTCACGTGTAAATGCGATTTTACCTCCCTGGCATTCTGTTAAAAAAGCCACTCTGAGAATGACTTCTTTGTCATGACACTATCTGTTTTAGGAAAAACCTCCACAATTAAACTGCGTAAGTTCTGAATCCACATATCTCTGTCTCTCTCTCTATTTCTCTATCATCTCTATCATCCAGGAGAAAAGCAAAGCTCAACCTACTAAGCAGAGTAGGACCCTCTGGAGAAGCGAGCGGAATTCCAACGAGCCTTGCTTTCTGTCTCCATCAGTCACGAGCATGAGTGTGCTAACCTGATCATTAAAAGTCAAGGGACACTTCCCCAGGCTGGGTCCGAGATCCTGGCAGCTCCCGCTTCCCACATGCACTCCCTTTCCCCAGCTTGGCACCTGAGCAGCCCGGTGACGCTGGACGTGCCCCGGTCCACGATCCGCAGCACCTCCCCTGTGCGGCGCCCCAGGTGCCAGCGCAGTGAGAGCTCGTGCAGGTGGGAGAAGAGGCGCAGCTCCACCCCACGCGACGTGAACTGCTGCACCCGGATCCATAGGAAGGTACGTAGGTTGCTCACGAAGCCTGGAGGGGCGGGGCACGGAGGTCTCAGTAGGGCTTAGGGACTGAAAGGCTGGGGGGGCTGGGGAGGTGACAGTCCATGACAGCAGAGGCCATCATACCTGTACTGCCAGTGCCACCCCCTTGGAGGAACTTGAGGAAGACGTAAGTGATGACAGTCTGGACCAGTTTGCTCCATGGTGACTTCTCGGTCAGCAAGTTCACTATGGATGAAAAGTCAAGACTCACTTAGGGCACCAAGGACTTGTCAAGAGAAAATGTCCCAGGCATCACCCACATGGCCTCTCTCTGACCACCCAGCTCCCAACTCTCTTCCACCTCCTTTATTAGCACCTCCCCCCAGGGACCAGGGACCAAAGTGTTGAGCTGGCCCTCCTTCCCCGCTCACCTATGTCCCTATAGAAGATGGGGACCAACACATTCAGTCCCCGGTCCAATCCCATGAGCCCCAGACAGATGAGCACAATGAGCTGCAGAGCTGGACTCCCCCGAGGCCACAGGTAACCACTCAGTAGGCGGAGCTTCCTGCCCAGGTCTCTCCAGGTAGACCTTGCTGGCCCCTCCGTTGATGGAACCTAGGATGGCGAAACCCATAGGGAAAGGGAGCTGAGAAATTAAAAAAGAAACCCACTAGCCAGAAACCCCCGAGGGAAAAATGTATAGAACTGCAACTCCCAAGTATCTTAGCCCCCAAACAAGTGATCCCTGATAGGGTCAGAGAAGGTAACAGGGCACAAACAGATCTGGGCAAGAAGTGGGAGTGGGCATGAATGATAGTGAGAATGAAATTAATAGACCTTATTTTGAAAGTGAGGTGTACCTGACTCCTTTCTACATCTTGATTGTCTTCATTGACCTGCAAGGTGTAGGACTGGGGACCAAGTCCAGGGGCCCAGAGTCCCAGCACAAAAAGTCCTCCAGAAACCACGTATCTTAGCGCCCACAGGCTGAACTGCACCTAGAATGAAACAAGAGCGGGGAGTCATCCAGGCAGGCAGATATCCCATTGTTACCACTCGTACCAGGGCTGGGAACTGGTGTAGGGCACACATCCAGGTCCTCCTCTGGGGCCCAGCCTTTAATAGGCTTAACAAAAAAAAAACCCACAGTGACTCAGCACAGACACGCCCCACCAGTTGGCTATCAGCACCCGAAGGCCCCTCCTTCCCTTTCTTATAGGCATCCCCAAAGCCTGGCACCTGCATGACCAGACATGTGCTCCTTCTCAGTCCCTGCCACCAATACTTACCTGCTCCCAGGAAGTCCCTTACCTGCTGGCTTAAGTCAGTCCTTGCCCACCACCACTGCGGGCTGTTCCAAGACACCAGGGTCAAGTTCTGGGCGGCAAACGCCAGAGTCCAGAGGAGGAGGAGGGCCGGGCTGTGCCTGAACTTGATCCAGATGCCCACTGCTAGCTTCTGACGTGCCTGTCTCCGTTCCACCACCAGTAACGTCAGGCCACAGGCGCTGGCCAGAGTCTCCAGTGCGAAGGCCAGTAGTAGGTAGCCTGGCAGGGGGGCTCCCCGGGCAGTGCCCACCCGGCCGGCCAGGCTGGCTAGGGGCAGCGCCACCTGAAGCGTAGCCAGAAGCAGCTGCAGTCCGTAGGGAGCGACGCGGGGGCCGGCACCCCAAGACAGCGTGTCAGCACCACCAAACCGCTCCCGACGCCTGCAGGGAAGTGCCAGCACCAAGGCCAGAGCACCCAGGGCCATTAGCGTCGAGGGCACGAGAGTGAAGAAAAAGCAGGGGCTCAGGCCACTCTTGGTCCAGGCCGGACCCAAGGGCCCTTCGGCCTCGCAGTAGTTGCCCACAGTCACCATGGCAATGCGTGGCCGTCGGTCGAGTTTGTGCGGGCTGCGGGATGGAAGAAAGGGACCGGCCGCTAGGGGTGGGGCGCGGAGGCCGAGGGGTCTGGGATCAGGAAGCCGCCCGGCGCTAAGCCGCGGGGGTCGCCGGCAGGGACGCACGTGGACCCGGCCACACCGCCCACTCGTTTCGCGCACGCGCCGCCGCCACGCACTCACGTAGGGCACGTATGCGTCTCCGCCCGCCCGCCACTCGCTCGCGGCCCAGGACCCTCCGGCCAAGTAACAGCGCACAAGACTGTTCAGCGTCCGACTGGATCCTCGTTCTTCCGCAGCAGCCCCGCCCAGCCCCTCTCCAGAGTCCCCATTGGCCAAACGTCCCCGAAGGGGCGGGGAAAATGGTGCACGCGAGGAAGGCAAAATACAGAGGCTGAGTCAGCTGGGTCACGTGCTCAGGGCGGGAAATCTGACCGCACGTCCGGCTGGAGACCTTGACCTCCGCGGCACCGTGGATCGGCAAGGCCCTTCTACTAGCCGGCTTAGCTTCCAAGGGGTGCATCCAAGGGACGGCCTAGGCCCACTACCCTGCAAGGCCCAGCGGTTCTCCACTGGCGATTACACGCCGCCCCCCTCCACCTGTTCCCAGAACCCTAGCCGCGCGAAACAAGAAGTCGCACCCGGTCAAAGTCCCTTGTTTATTAAGGGTTATCAAGCTACACACGTCCCCACCTGTTCCGCTGTGAACTCGGGCGGCGCAGTTCTCCACTCACCCGCTGCGGACCAGAGCTGGGTGAGGGGCCGGGTGGAGGGTAGGCGCTGGATCCCAGCATGCAACGCGGCAGCCCAAAGCCCAGGACGAAGCCATCCTGTCCTGTCTATCCTTCTTTAGGGTGATAGCAGGTTATGGGCCAGAGCTAGACAGCTGAGGGCACCCTCCAACCCTGTCCGTCCCATGTGCAGGTGGTGGGGGTAAAATAAGCAGCACTGGGGGCCTGGAAGACCTCCCTATCATAGGGGCTTATCCTAAAAGTCGGAGGGGGTGGCAAACAATTCCATCCTGTTCCTGTAATTTAGAAACCTTCCTTAGTGTTAAAAGATAGCACGAGGGTGGCTGGGAACTAGGTGCTCCACACCACCGCAAAGCCAAGCTGAACGGAAGGAGGGCTGCAAACAGAACGGACAAGCAGCACACACAAGCCAGTGATGTGCCAGAAGCAGGAGGGGTCAGCAGGCTGCAGCACTGGGAGAGAACTGGGGGTGAGGTAAGGGCCACAGCCTGAGCTGCTCATCTGTTCAGGGTGGGGGGAGGGCGCTGCAGAGGTTGAGGGTCCAGGCACAACCTTCCCACTCCACACTTGGCACAGGTTCTCCCCGCTTGGCAGCTTCTGGGGTGGGCAGTCCTTTGGAGACTTGCAGGGGTGGGTGCACAGGTGGCAGTACTGGGGCTGGGCTGGGGACAGTTTCTAGCACCACACTCTGAGCCAAGGCGGGTCCTGGGCATGAGGCTAGAGTCCTGTGTTCCCTGGTTCCTAGGCCCCCAATTTCTCTCCTGGGGCTGTGGCAAAACCAGTGTTGGCACCTCCCTTGGCCAGGCACAGACACAAACACCACACACGTTGAGCCAGGCAACACTCAGAGGAGCTCTCCATGTGGGCTGACAGGATGGCAGGGCAACTGGCCCCCATCCCGGGGCATAGGAACCCTCTTCAGCCTTGTCTATACCTGTGGAGAGAAAAGGATTGGTGGTGGAGACAGACTTCAGCCATCTGCTGACCCTGTAGATCAAGGAAGAGGAAAGCTCGATTCTTAGGGAGGTGAGCGAATGAAAAACCCAGCCCAAGACTTCAGATGAGGGAAGACAGGGGAGGAAGCAGTATCTCTCAGCACATGAGAAACATGGATTTCAGCTTAGAAGTTACTATCTTGAGCAGTCGTCCTCGGGCCCTGGGAGGCCTTACCTTGTGCACCTGAGGAGGAAGCTCGTCCTCCGAGCCCTCCTCGGGCACGGGCTCTGGGTGCCTTGACGCTGACTGCCCATCTTCAGCCCACCCTCCCAGGGGCAGTCGAGAAAAGTGAGACGGAGCCCGGGGCACCGTGCCAGGATCTGGAGACAAGTAAACAGATTCTTACAATAAAGACAACCAGGAATGAGGGCTTCTGGGGCTGCTGGGGCATGGGGTAGTGGGCGGGCCTTCGTCTCTGCGGGTCTGGTCCCTTGGATTTCTTCCTCCCCGAGAGGCCTTGGAAGAACCGCCCATCCCTGCAGGTGCTGTGTCCTCATGTGTCCCTCTGGATACCTGTAATGCCCCCATAACGCCTCTGGAAACCCCCCTGCAGAGCAGTTGTCTCAGGTGCTCCAGGCCGAGGTGCAGCACAGGGGTAGCTGGCAGAACGGGGGATAGGTTGGGCAGCCCGGCCGCCCTCGCCCCCCTCTTCAGGGGCGCTCTCCCCGCTCTCATCACTCTCCCGGCGGTGCCATACATGCCGCTCAGGTTCGGCCTGGGCCTGCTGCTTGTGGAGCTGAGAAAGGGACACATTAGTTGGCTACAGTCTGAAACAACTGCCCCCACCAGAGTAGTGGTCAGTTTCCCTCTATACTGCCACACCTGACCCAGAGGACCTAGCGCGCTGGTAGTACGTAGCACACGTGTGATGTTTACCAGGCTAAGTTATCTGCATTCCTTGGACAAGCCTGTGATAGGGTCCAATGGCCCTCATTTTACCGAGTCATTTGATTCAAGAATAAATTCGCTGGAGATCTATGTACCAAGAACTCTTAGGTGTTAGACGATAGCAGTGAACACAATAAACAAAAATCCTAATCCCCGAAGGGCTTATATAGTGGGGGGGCAGGATAGATGATACACAAAATAGGAAAAAAATACAGTGTGTCAGATGGTGCTAAATGCTTTGGGAAAAAAATAGATTCAGTAGGGTGGCCAAGGGAGGCTTTTACTCAGAGTGGCCAGCACCAAGGTCTCAAAGGAAGGGTAAGAGCAGAGCCCTGAATATGGAGTAAGAGAAGGTCATATGACTATCTAAGGGAAGCAAATTTTGTCAGGGGAAGAAGGCACACGTGTGGAAATGAGTGAACTTGACCTTGAAGGACAGGGAGGGGACGAGTGGGAATGGAGGTTGCAAAGCAGATAAATGGCAGAGAAGGAATCTGAACTCATGTCTTGCTTCTCTGCATCTAAAACCCTGTGTCCTATTCCTCAGCTGGCACCTCGGTGCTGTGGTCCTGCCCACTGCTGCCCACTCACCTGGTGCATATAGAGGGCGTGCAGGCTCATCTCGGTGGATGCGTATTCCGACAGCACCAGGCTCTGCAGCTGTCCTTCCCACACACTGCTCCCGGAGCTGGCTGTCCTGGCATCCAACCTGTCCCTCCCAGCACAAACAGCAGGCATCAAAATGTCTGAGACCCATAAAGATGCTGGGGCTGCTACCATGCCCGCCCGTCTTGGTCCACCTCTACTCACCCAGAGCCTGTCATTGTGCTGGGAGCCCGGCCTGTGGGAGCCTGACTGGGTTGCAGAGGGGAAAAGGAACGCAGGGCAGAGGCAACTTCAGCCCTGTGCCTGGAGCCCTGCAGGTCTCTGGGCAGAGGGAGACCCCGGCAGGATGAGCCCGCTACCACATTTGCAATAAGGCTCAGTGGCTACAAAAGAAGGGGTAGGTACAAATCTCAGGCAGAAGTGAGGCCTCTGGGCCCCCGCCTGCAGTCTGCACATCACAGCCCCATGACACAGTGAACAGACAGAATGACACTCACAGGGCAGGCCCTTCCACCCCATGCCCAGTCCTCAGCTCCCAACTCCTGGAGTCTTCACTGCCCATCATCTCCCAGGCCCCAGGAAAGTACCTCAGACTCAGATTGTAAGGACTGGATAGACGTAAAGAGAGCATTTTCGGGGAGCAGACCCCCTTGCGCGAGGCTAGCAGCTGCTCCATCCCGTTGAACCTGCTCCTTGAGGAAGCCTAGGAAGGCTGTGCTCTCACGGGGTGGCTGCCAGCCAGGGTTGGTGATGGCAAAATGCATGAGTGACAACTCTGTTTTCCCGTCCTCAGCTTGCTGGTACACGGAGGCCTCTGTCTGTGCTCTGGACAGCCACTGCAAGGGTGGGCTGGCATCAGCAACCTGCCTCTCAGGGGACCCTCCTGTACCTTTCCTGCTGGGGAAGCCTTGCCTCCAGAGGACAGAGACCACAATACACGACTGTATCTTGTTTAGGGATCCTGGTGCCCACCCAGCAGAGGCCATACACTGGGCTAGCAGCTAGGTGTGTGTCTTTTTTCCCAAGGGATCTTGGCCAGTGGTACAGGTTGAAGACTAAAATCCAACCTGAAGTAGTGTGTGCCCCGCTGTTGGGCAGCCCAGAGGCAGAGTTGCCTTTCTACAATTTGCCCCAAGTACTGTATACGCCAACATCTCTGACCCCCTGCCCGCCAGCTCTCCCAGTATCTCTTAGTACCTGGGGATGTCCATGCTGGCGAACATCCATCTGAGCAAAAGAGCAGGTGTCTCCAACACCGACAACCTCCACAGTGAAATTGCGGAAGAAGTCTATAATCTCCAGCGCCCGTGGGCGCAGGCAGAAGATGAGGATGAGGGGTGTGACGATGGGGCTCAGTAACTCCTCCAGGATGAACACCTAAAAGGGAGGGGACCCAAGTCACACGAGAGCAGGAGGGCTCTCAGTCCTCACCACCGAGCGATCAGCCAGTCTCTAGCAGGCCCTAACTCCAACTCCACTCACTGCCTTGTACTGGAAGAGCTGGGCAAATTCGTCCCGGGTCTGCGAGCGGTGGGCATTACCCTGCCAGTGGTCAGGCATGTAGTGGATGTGGGCGAGGATCACGCGGAGCAGCTGCTCGGGGCAGAACACCATGTGCTGGTCCGGGATAAAGGACCTGGGGGAGGTCAAGGTCATGGTAAGATGCCAGCCTTTCCCGGGAACTCTTGTCTGCTGGCCCCGCCTGCCGCCCTGACCTACCTGCACACGGTCACGGTGACCCCCAGGAGTGTCACGGTGGTGAGGACATGTTCCACGGCCAGCACGTCTTCATCATAGATGGTCAGGGCAATGAGTACAGCCAGGATGGAGCCAGCGAAGAAGGCGCCATTTTTGGCCAGCAGGGTCAGCAGAGGCGACAAGAAGCAATTCATGTACTTGGAGGCGGGCTTGTAGCCGCGGCTGAGGCGGGACTGCAGCTCATGCTCCAGCTCGTTGAAATGGCGGAGATAGCAGCGGCCGTAGAGCGACCAGCAGCGTGCTCCCAGGGCCCCCGGCTCCCGCTTCAGCACCTCGGCGTAGCTGAAGAAGGCATAGAGGATCTGCCAGATGAGGATGAGCGGGCACAGCAGGAAGTTGGCGATGCCGATCCACAGGATGCGGTTGCTGAGGCGCTGGGCCAGCTCCAGCCGTTGACCGCCACGCTTGTACTCGGCCTTGAGGCTCCACTCGTTGAGAAACAGAGAGCCGGGCCCCCAGAAGAGGATGAGCTCGAAGTTGTACTTGAGGCCACGGGTGAAGAAGACGGCCTCCCCGAGGCCAGGCAGGCGGAAGCGCAGAGGCAAGAGGGACTTGTTGACCAGCGCCACCATGTAGTTCTGGAAGCGGAGGATGCGGTGGTAGATGTCCAGCTCTGTTAGCTCGCGCTTGTGGATGCAGATCTGGTGCTCCTTCTGGGTCTGCACGATCCGGGCCTGCACTTCCTGCCACGTGCAGTACGGAAGGGCAGACTGCGGCACAGAAGAGACGGGTGGGGAGGTGGGGTTGCTGCCTCGGCTCCCTGCCCTGCTCCTGCGTTAGACGCAAGGCTTGCGGTGGGGGCGGTCTGCGCTTAGCGGAGTGGCGCCTGGAAGCGCAGGCGCCCTACGCAGCAGGCAGACGCCTGTAGCCCCGGAGAGACCCCGCCCCCACACCGCAGAGGCCATCTGGGGCTGTGGCTCCCGCTGCCCAGCTTCCCAGTCGGTCTCACCATGGGGATGCGCAGAGCGTGCAGGTAGAAGGAGTGGATCTCCCAGTAGCAGCAAATGTTATAGATGAACTTGATAAGCCGGTGGACCCAGAAGACACCAGCAATGACCAGGATGGTGATAAGGGAGCCATTTTCCTGAATCCTGAATGGGAAAAGAAGGGATGCAGGGGTGTCCACTGAGGCCCCCCTCAATGCTGTTATCCCAAAGGAATCAGCGAGGCAGAGCCGGAGTCTGTGCTGGAGGTCATGCGTGGTTGCCTCAGACTCCACTCCGTTCCCCACCTGCCAGCAGAACCTGGGGCTTCAGTCCTCTCCCTTGCAGCCCTTACCTGGCACTACAGACTTGGGCGGGCAGAAAGGCATCTGGCAGAGTGACCTTGACGGGTTCAGCAGGGTGAAGACTGTGGTTCACGATCTTGTTGGCAAACAGGATGTCGTAGTCCACGCAGCTGACCAGGAAGGTGGTGAAGGCAACCACAAAGAGGAACTGCCTGGGGTGTGGGGAGGAGGGGCCCAGTTAGAATCAGAGGCGCCAGTGATATAACATGTGGTAAGAGAAGAGCCTGGAAGCGTCAGAACAAGACTGGGAGGGGCCTCCAGGGAAATGGACGGGCTGGAGAACTCCCAGTGGGCTCCCTAGGCTCAGCCCCAGGGGATGAGCTCAACTCAGGAGACCAAAGCAGCTTCTATTTGTTCCTCTTAGCCTCCGGCTCCATAGGAGCAGCCTGCTTTCCTCATCTCCTAGTAATCTCTGCCACCACTAATCCACTTCCCTGCCTCCTCCGTTCCCTTCCCCCTACCCCCAGTCCCTAATTTTCTTTTGAGAAGGTGGTTAGAAGCCCTAAGGGGATCTGAACTCTTCTTACAGAGGGAAGGTTTCCCAACCCCTTCCCCTTTGGCAAGGCCACAGGGCTTCTTCCTCCCAAAAGGCTCTCTGCCCTAAGCAGGCCTAAGGTGCAATCAAGGCAGAAAAGAGATTCTTTTCTCAAGTGGCTGGCACCTGACACTTCCTGACTGAACCATGCCAGGGGCGCTCTGATGAAATTAACAAGTCTGAATGGAAGAGATAGGATTTAGAAACCTTTCTTCTAAGAGACTAACAGGCGGCCAATACAAGGTGATGCCACACCCAGTCCCTGAATGATTCAAGATTTACAGTTTTGAACCTGGTTCCATTGCCAGGGCCAGGGGTAAGCACAAGGAGAGGAAACACTGAGATGTACACCTTTACCACTTCATCCATCCCTTCTTATACTTACATGAGCTCAAAGATCTCTCCAATGAGCATACAAGTGAAGCCATTCTTCTGGTGCAGATTATAAACGTGTAATTGTTGAGAAAAAGCTGCCGGTAGAGGCAGTAATTAAGAGCACGGATTTTTGTGTCACATACCCGAGCTTAAGTCTTGGCTCTGTGACTTTCTAGCTGTAAGATTTCGGCCAAATTACTTAACCTCTCTAAGTTTTTGTCTACGGTGGTCAAATGAAAATAATAGCATCTGTCTCACTGGATTATTAGGTATGAGATAATGCATGTAAAATATTTAACACAGAGCCAACACGGAGTGAATTAAAAGATAATAATTACTATGGTCATTAGCATCCCATCAAAAAGGAAGCTTGCCCTTAAGAGATATTCCTTAGAAATTAACACCATAAAAGTACAAGGCACAAAGCTTTTGGTAAATGTGAGAATCATTATTTATAATAATCATTATTTCCCCAGCTTCTGTCAGCCTCAAGATGAGCTCCATCCTCCTTCCAGATATTAGAGTAAAACCCACCCCCGCTTCCCCCGCTTAGAGAAGGGCTAAAGGTCCCAGAGCTCCAACACAAAGGATATTCGAGAAAAGAAGAGGTCAAGGTTTTCAATGTGGTGCCAAGGTGCTGTAGGTACAGAAGCACAGATGTCAGAGTCCTGAAGGAAGGTACACCCCTTACTCCCTCTGTTCCTTCACCCTCCACCCTGCTCCCCGACACCCGCACCCCATGCCCCACCTCTCAGTGCTCATCCAAGAACTCACACTTGCTCCCCTCAGGGACGTGCACCAACAGGTCCTCCTCCCCAGGGGGTGAATCGCTATAGGAGGCCTCTAGGCGCTGGTATTCAGTGTCAAACTGCGCCATCACCAACGCCCCCTGTCAACTTTGTCTACCTGCCAGTATGTGGAAGAAGAGACCCAGGTTCAGACCAACTGTGGCTCATCTGCTTTCCGACCTACTAAGCCAGAAGGGGTGAGGACAAGTCCTTGGGCTTGGTCTCCATGACCAGTTTTCTTGGCTCAATGAAGAAGAAGAGAAGTAGCAACCCACAGGGAGCAGCAAACTCAGGGCTTGGGAGGCCTGAACTGACCAATGAGGTCAGTCATTCCCAGAACCTTAACAGAGTGTCTACTGAGGCTTTGCTGGCCATAAGCCAGATTCTGCTGGGGGCTGGGTATGGGAGTCACCTTCTATTCAGTGGTGAGAAGGTCTGCCTCCTGCCCTCACTGCCCTCCTGGAGAAACCCTGGTCTCCCAAGAGACTAACAGTTTGGAGGTACTTTGTCAACAATGTTTGAGAGAAGCACATGGCCCTACCAGCTCCATGGACGTGTCTGCTCCACTTCAGCCTTCGATGCCCTGGCTCTGCAGCTGCTGAAGGAAAAGGTGTCAGGCCCCAGGGAGTGCGGAGTAGGGATAGAAAGAATTCCCAATCCTACGACACCCCTAACCCCCGCTACAAGGAGACCAAGCAGTGGGGAAGCAGCACCCTTTTCATCCAGGGCTAGACACACTTCCTCCAGTTTTACTCTACAATGTCACTCATCTAACTCTAGGGCCCCAAAGGGTGGCTTATGAACCTCTTGCGACTGAGCACAGGCATGCGTCAGGCGACCCCTCAGAGATGAACCCCACACCTAAGAGTCCTTTTGGACCAGCTTCTCTGTGGTCAGTCCCTCCCCATGCTTCCCTTACAAAGACCCAGCAGACAGGCATAGCTCCTGGATAAGAAGTCCTGACAGGGTCAGTGTAGACCCCAGATCCTACGTGAACTGTGGATTCCCCAGGTCCTTGGAGTCCATCGTCGTCTAGGGGGCACTTGACACAAGTCAGTGCAGATCCTGGCGCTGTGGATCCTGGTCTAGCCTGGTCCTGGTGGGGTTCCCTGGGCTACTGAGAGCCCTGGGTCCAAAGAAGTTGACCAAACCCTCAAGGGAACTCACCACTCGCCCGTCAGTGTGAACTCAGGGCCCATGGCGCCCCAGTGGGCCAGACCTGGGGTCTGGGGTTCCTGCGGATGCTGGAGGGATCCAGCCAGTCCTCCAGCTAGTACCCAAAACGGGTAGAGTTGCCTCCCCACAGCCAGCTGTAACCACTCGAGCCCAGCGAACCCAGGGTCGCCCAGCCCCAGGCCAAGGGCTCGGCTCCCAAGAGCGGACAACCGTGCGCGCGGTCCCGCGGCCCGCGCGCGCCTCCGTCAGCGCGCCCCCGCTATCAAAACATTGGTTGCGCGCCCGACCCGGCCCGCGGCGCCCCTTCCCCAGTTACCCGCCGCGAGCTTACTTAGGGCTCCGCAGGCACCCCAAGCCCGGCCCGGGTCCTGGGATTTCAGCAACTGGCCTCGCTTTTCACCTCGCGAACGGTGACCCGGGTGATTCCAGGGGCTCGGTCGGCTCTGCGGGGCTCGTGCCGGCCCGGAGCGCTAGGCCCGGCATCTGCCACTCACTGTCACCGTAGCCGGTGTGGCCAATGAATATGGGGGGTGGAGACACGACGGCCAATTCTCGGCTTCTAGGGCGGGACTAGCAGCTGGAGGCGGGTCTTAGGCCGTCAGAGGACCAATAGTGTGCTGGGCGTGGGGCGGGGGCTCAAGTTCGGGCGGCGCTGTTTGTCCTCTTCGGTGCTCCGTAGTGACGAGATTGTCGTGGTGTTGCAGAAATCCGGGCTTTGGCTCTTGCGCTAGCGTGTTGCTCGGCTCCTCGGGACCTTACGTGCCGCTTCCGAGGGCGGGGTGCGAGTCCGCCCGGTTCGGTTACTGCTGGAGCTCGTCGCACCGGCTGCGAGGGTCGGCTCTCCCGCGAGCCTCAGTGATTTTAACTCTACAGTGGACTTGAGAGCTGGATGCTCCCGCATTTCACTTCCGTGTGGTCTGAAACTGGGTTTTGGGAAAGCGGGCTGGGGTCATCTATCAACCCCAAAGCTGACTGCTGGTACCAGAGGGCCGAAATGCAGCCGTAGGATCTGCCTTTGGGGCGATCTGTTTCTTCCCTACTTTCTGCTCCAGGAACTGCTTCTAAGTAATTCCTTCTCAGCCATGTCGCCCGCTCCAGCTGCAGCTCGGGCTCCTGCGTCGGTCTCCCTGTTTGACCTCAGTGCTGATGCTCAGGTCCTTCAGGGCCTGAGCCTGGTGAGCCACACCCCGGCGGAGCCTCCCGCTCCCCTTCCAGCTCTGCCGACTGCAAGTCCAGGTACCCGGGAAGGTTTGGGGTGGATGCACGAAGAACGCGACAAGACTCTTTGGAGCCTGTCGTCCTCCAGGGAACACAGTTTTATTGGTATTCCCCAGCATCAGAGTCCACGTCGACAGCTCTTTGTACTGAATACAATTTATTTTCAATTCAGTCTCTAGGTTGTCCCAGCACAGCCCCTCGATTGTCTTCAACAGGCCTCTTGCCCTTGATTTGTTTGGCACATGATCACCACTGCCTGCAAACACACTTCAGAATTCCTAAAGCGAACCTAAATTTAACTGGACTCTAATCAACCATTCCTTCACGCAGAATATATAACACTTTATTGCTGCTTTTGTACGATTTCAGTTTGGCAGTTTTTCTTACACCTTCTTTTAAATAAACACCTTCTTTTAAATAAACAGCATGTTGCCATTGGAAATACTGGAAAGATAAACCACTGACATTTGGGAAAGTTTTTTGTTTTGTTTTGTTTTGTTTTTTGCAGTTAAAGATAATTTTAGCCTTACCCAAAAATTATTTTCTTTTTCTTTTGGGGGGGGTGTTCATTTTGGTTGTTCCTCCTGGCCCAGGGCAGGGACCCAGCTTCTTGGTGTGAACATGGACTGCCCCCCAAATTATTTTCTACAAATTCTTCAAACCCTCTCATTAGTCTAAATACAATATTTCATTTCTGTTCATTTAACTTACATCTTTTCAGACACATATTTATTGTCTGAAGTGATTGCCATGCAACTTATTTCACGACTGCTAGGAGGTGATTTTCCTGAAGGCAAAGACACGCCATCTCTGTAGTATGTGCCTCTGCTTTGTATCTCAGACACTGAAGGTAATTAGAGGTGCTGTGGATTTGGTTTCTTTTCTACCTCTAATTACCCTTCCGTTATTTAGGTTCAGAGGATAGAGCAAGCCCAGAAAGAAAAGCTCTAGACATCTCTGAGAAGTTATTTTGTTCGACCTGTAACCAGACCTTCCAGAACCACCAAGAACAGGTATCAAAGCCAGTTACAGAGCTTACTGGTGGATGAGAAGCAGACATTTGATTTGCCTTCGTTAGTAAATGTTCCTGCTTTAACGAAGACTGTTACCTGGAGTTAGTGATATCCCTGCTCTTGGCTACCATAAAGGGCCAGGCTGGGGCATATTCCCACATTCTGCCTCCCTTTTTGCCTTCTACCAGAGGGAACATTATAAGCTTGACTGGCATCGGTTTAATCTAAAGCAACGTCTCAAGAACAAGCCTCTCCTGTCTGCCCTGGATTTTGAAAAGCGGAGCTCTGCAGGTGATGACGATGGGAAACCTGTCTGGGGGTAGCAGATAGGGCTGGAGGAGGCCCTAATTTAGGAGCTCGAGGAAATATCAAAGGTGACACCAAAACTGTGTACATCATGTTGTCTTCAGGAGACCTTTCTAGCATCTCGGGATCAGAAGACTCAGACTCAGCCAGTGAGGAGGACTTGCAGATACCGGATGAGAGGGCTGAGTTTGAGAAGCCTAACCGGCCCCGAGGCTTTCACCCACATCGGGTTCTTTTCCAGAATGCCCAAGGCCAGTTTCTTTATGCCTATCGCTGTGTCCTAGGCCCTCACCAGGCAAGTGACAGCACAGGAATGTGGGGGTCAACGCCAGTCTTCCATACACTCATCCTAGATTTCCCCTTTGCCCAGTTCATTTCTTCCTTCTTCCTTTCCATCTTGTTGGGTTTGAGTATCACACTTGACAGTGATCTTGAACTGGCCTGCATCTTGGAAGGGCCAGGTGTAATGGAATTAAGTTTGGCTATAGACTGATCTGGGTTTGAATTGTGGCTCTGCTGCTTGACTTTGACCTCCTCTACAAGCTCCAGATTCGTTTGGTAGAATGGAAACAAGTCTCAGGTGGTTGGATTCTATAATACATGGGAAGCACTTAGCACTGGCACTTGATTTCTTGCCCTCAAGGGCTACAACAGAGTATGTTTGTACTGGCCCTCTGTCATCCAGGTGTCCTCAGAAGACCCAGAACTGCTGCTCCGGAACCTGCAAAGTGGAGGTCCCACACACTGCGTGGTGCTCATGGCAGCAGCCGGGCACTTTGCTGGTGCCATTTTCCAAGGGTGAGAGGGTACTGCATGGGGTGAGGATGCAATGGATCCTGTTGACCTGGGAGTAGCTGCTGCTTTCCAGTACTGAGTCTGTGCTGTCTACAGAAGAGAAGTGGTGACCCACAAAACCTTTCACCGCTACACAGTGCGGGCCAAGCGGGGCACCACCCAGGGGCTTCAGGATGCCCGGGGCGGGACATCTCGCTCTGCCGGAGCCAGCCTGAGGCGTTACAATGAAGCCACACTGTACAAGGTGCGTTGGGTGCTCCAGGCTGTGGGGATCCACTAATCCATGCTGTGTCCCTCTCCACACGTGACATGTTACAGTGGGCACTGTGACTCCTACAGCCTTCTAGTTTCCACTGTTGAAGGCTAGACAAAAGTCAAATGGGACTGAACCCCCAGGAGTCTTAGTCCTCCCATTCTTCCTCCCTCTGTGTTACCTTCTACCTGCCACTTCCTACACGTGATCTGTGGGCCATTTCTTGGTTGGAGATTTAAAAAGCAGCAGCAGGCCTGAGTTATTCTCTCCTCTTAGGATGTTCGTGACCTGCTGGCAGGGCCAGGCTGGGCTAAGGCACTTGGGGAGGCTGGGACGATACTGCTTCGTGTACCCCGTTCTGGCCGGTCCTTGTTCTTCGGAGGTCACGGGCCACCCCTACAACGGGGGGACCCCCGACTTTGGGATATCCCCCTCGCTACCCGCAGACCTACCTTCCAAGAACTGCAGCGTGTACTCCATAAGCTGACTACTTTATACGTCCATGGTGAGCCTCTGATCCCGACCCTGAGATTCCCTTGACCCCCTTGCACCTTCCAGCCCAGGCCTTAAGTTCCTATGTGTGCATCCAGAGGGTTTCTTAGCCCTCAGATGACAGCCCATTTACATTTTCATTTAGCAATCTGGGCTGGCTTCTCCTGAGTGAGACTTGAGAAACATATTTTTGTTTTATGATAGGAGAAGACCCCCGGGAGACGGTCAGGTTGGATTCAGCTCAAACACACTGGAAGACCATGAAAGAGAGGAAGAAGGTTATCAAGGAAGAAACAAAAGTCTCTAGTGGGGAAAATGAGGCACTTGGGCAGAATGAAGACTCTCCCAAACAAGGTTTGAGCACTGTCTGGAGGTTGTCAAATCTCTATCTGGAGATCTATCCGGGAAGTGCTGTGTAAATTCTCTACTCTCATAACTGACCCACTTATGTTAATAGATGAGCCCTTAACATAGCACACTGCACGTGCACACACACACAACCTATTTGTCATATGGGCTACGTGGTACCAATTACTGAGACATGTTTAGTGACCTTTCCAAATCTGTTAACTTGCTCATTAATGTAGCTCTAGTATTTAGAAAGTCTTAGCCTCAAGTGGATGCTTGAATATGTATCAGGGAATCTCACATCATTACCTGTCATATTGGGTGCTCTGGTTTGTTGTAGGCCCAGGTGCTTCTCTGGCCTCAGACACTTGACCTTTATGGCTCCCCTGCTTTTCTGTGTTGTACCTCCTAAGGCTGCTCATGGGGAATGTCTAGGGACTTTTGACCCTGCATAGCTCCTTCCGGGCCTGGCTTTGGTTTTAAGCTTCATTTCTGCATATTAACACTAGTGGATTCAGCTCTTGATGTGCTCTGTCTTGAGTGACAAAATACAATTTCATTTCAAATGATCTGGATTTAATCTCTTATATACATTCTTAAGCACCCGAGGCAGCCCACATCCTTCCACCCTCTGCTTATTTTCTTGATGCATCTAACATGCCCCATTTTTCCCTAGGTTCAGGGTCAGAAGGAGAGGGTGGCCTCCAGGTGCAGTTGGAGCTAGTGGAGTTGACATTGGGGACCTTGGATCTTCGCGAGTTTGAAGTATTGCCCAAGCAGAAGAGGAGAAAAAGAAGCAAGAAGGAGAGAAGCCAAGGCCCTGAGGCTGGGGCGCATCTGACTCTTCCCCAGGAGCCTCAGGACGAGCCCGCCTCACCGTCAGCGCAGGCACAAGCAGCACCACTGGGGCCTTTGCTGGATGAGGCCAAGGCTCCTGGCCAGCCAGAGCTCTGGGATGTGCTTTTAGCGACTTGCCGAGCCGGAAATGTTGGGATGCTGAAGCTCCAGCTAGCTGCCAGCCCCACAGACCCTGGCGTTGTGTCACTACTTAATGCCCCTTCGGGGCCCAGTGGCTTCACCCTCCTGCATGCAGCGGCTGCAGCCGGGAGAAGCTCTGTGGTTCGTCTGCTGCTGGAGGCAGGTGCTGATCCCACCGTGCAGTAAGTAAAGATCCTCGTGTGGGGTCCTTTTGGGTAGAGAGGAATATCTGGAGGCTAACGTTGGCATCGGCTACTTGCCAGTATTCCCTCTTGTCTGGTTGGGTGACGTTGGGAGATGGAGATGACAAGGTGAACCTATATGGGGGAACTTTTTGCACCCAGGGACTCCCGGGCCAGGCCACCATATATGGTTGCAGCTGACAAATCAACCCGTAACGAGTTCCGAAGGTTCATGGAGAAGAACCCAGATGCCTATGATTACAACCGGGCTCAGGTCAGCTGTCAAAAGCAGCAGCAGCAGCAGAGTGGGAAAGCATCCTAGAGCCTGGCTAGAACTTTCTTCCCGTTGTACCAAGCAGAGCTTGTTAGGTCTGCCTTTCTGCCCTCCTGGGACTCTTCCAGGTGCCAGGGCCACTGACACCAGAAATGGAGGCACGGCAGGCGACGCGAAAAAGGGAGCAGAAGGCAGCCCGGCGGCACCGGGAGGAGGCACGGCGGAAGCAGCAGGAGCAGGAGAAGCAGGAACAAGAAGAGCAGCAGCGATTTGCTGCCCTCAGCGACCGAGAGAAGGTGAGGCTGGAGTTCTCTCTTCCACATTGACTTCTTGAGACGTCTAATCCCAGCCCCAGGTGCCGCTGTCACACCATGGGCCCCTGTCCTTCACACTCCTCTTCTCCTCAGAGAGCCCTGGCTGCAGAGCGTCGACTAGCGGCCCAGTTGGGGGCCCCTCCCGCTGAGGTCCAGGACTCCGCGATGGGCAGCGCTGGGTATGTGGAGCGTGGGTGTGACCATAGTGCTCAGGGCAAGTACAAGTACCTGTTTAGTACTTGGAAAGGACGTGGTGGGGATGGAGATATTCTGGGAACCTTTGGAGCCAAAACAGAAATGGCAGGAGGGCTGGGGAGGGCTTGGATTGGAAAGTTTCTGGGGGACCTGTGCAGTCTTTTTTCTTCTTGTTCAGACGCTGCTGGAGCTGTGGGACGTCCCTCCAAGGTCTCATTCCCTTTCATTACTTTGACTTTTCTTTCTGCTCCACACGTTGCCTTCAGAGTCACCGCTGTCAGGCTGGAAAGTCCTCTTCCTGATCACTCACAGCTCCCGCTGGGGCCAACTCTAGGCCCTGCTCTTAGGTCTCTTCTTCCCCAGGAAACTGGAGTATGTGGAAGATTAGGGGGAAGGGTCTGCAGGAACCAGAGCAAAGCTAGGGCTGCAGAGGTGTGTGGAGCTGGCACTGTCTCTAGAACTTTAATCACAATAAAGTTTGGCAAGAAAACTGCACTTGTACTTACAATCAGGCCTCTGGCCTTTGGTTCCTTACGGTTACTGTGGCTAGCACCAGGGGGTCCTGCCCCCTCCATGTCTCAGGTGCAAGGGTCAGCTTTCTTTCAGTGCCCACTTAACTCCATTGGTTCAGGGATACTTTGGACCTCAGCGGAGAGGGAGTAGATATATGTTTTATGCAAGGTGCTGTTGAGGATAGGGCTGTCCAGGAACTGGACCTGGGGCTCAGAAGGCACATTTTCTAGCTCCAGCAGTGTGATTTTGTTGAGGGCACCCCCAATGAACAGCAGGGGTCTCGGCACATAGAGAGTCTGCTGTGGCCCCCGTCTTGTCCAGTAGCGGCCCAGGTTAAACCCATTGATCCACACTTGACCCTGGGGAAGGGGAGGAGAGAAGAAAATCAGAGGTCAGCTCTCTGGGGGTAGGTCATTGGTTCTGGGTTTCTAATCAGAGGACTCATCTCTGCCTCCCCACTCCATGGTTTTCCTTTCATCACCCTACCCCGTCCCGACCACCAGCAGCAGCAGCAGTACCTTGGTCCATCCAGGTAAAAAGAGAAATGTGTCCCCGCCTGAGCCTAAAATTGTAAATGTTGTGGAGTAGAAGGTGGGGCCAGAGGGAGTTTGAAGACGTGGACTTTTCAGCAACTGGAGGGGAAACCACCACTTTACAAGCTTATCAACTTGCAGAGGGTACATCATCCACTTGGTGAGGACTGTTTCTCCCAAAATTGGCGGCTCTAAAAGGCCCTGTGAAGAAGGCAAGTGGAAATTGTTCATTCATGACGCTCAAAAGCCAAATTATTCCTATTGAAGCCCTAGAGATGCCTCTAGTGGCCATGTCTATACCTCACAGCCACTACTTTTACTCCTTAGTACAGCGCTCTTGTTTACCCCCATTAGGTAAACTTTCCCGTCTTTCCAAGGGAGTTTGGTTAATAACAGTATGAGGGCAAAGGGGCAGGCGAAACTAGCTCACCTTGAAGTCACTGCAGTTAGACCCAAAACTGAGCCTTCCCATGTTCTCCAGCAAGACATCCAGCGTGGCCCCTTTATCCCCCATTAAAAATAGTGTGTGTTTCATATTTCGTTCCAAAACACCCTGAAACACCTGTGGATGAGACGAGGGCTCGGCATCTAGCTCATGGCCACCGTACAAGAAGCCACCTTAGGATACTTATTTGGAGGCCAAATTGAATACAGCCTTTCCATTACTTACCCATCCAGTCTGGAACTATCTTCATCCCAACATATCCCTGAGCCCCCCATGAATGTGAGCAGGCAGATGAGCCACGGTGGCCATGGGGAACTTAAGGTCAATGTGTGCAGGGGAAGAGAGGAAGCGGGCATAGCAGGTAGCCTGGAATTAGGTTCTCACCCCATCTACCATCACGTAGGCTCGGTCATGGACTGCATTGTTTGGCACCCAGAACTGTGCTGGCTCAGAAACGGTCTGGGTCAGATGAGTCCGGTACAACATAAAGCCATGGTCCTGGGTGTGGAAGAATGAGGACTTAAGACGAACTGAGATTAAAAAAAAAAAAAAAAAAGCTGCTGTGGGGAAGATGTGCTGGAGGGAAATTCTGGCTACAACCGTTCAGGAAGGTTGCTGTGCCCACTGGATGTGGGTTTATGCCTTACCTGTTTGACAGCCTCAAAGGTCTTTGGCAAGAGAGAATGGATGGGCCGGTGCGGGCACAAGAAGTCTAGGAAAGCCAGCAAATTCCCATTCTGTTAGAATAAGGAGAAAGTTAGCAGACAAGACAGGATGGGCTAGAAAATAAATGGGGTAGGATCAGAGACAAGATGGGGAGCTGCTTACCAGATGCAGGGTCAAAGGTCCAAGTGCCATCTTGGGGCTGGGGGGAGGCAAAGGTCCCAAGGGAATCTCCTGGAACTGAGCCCAAATTCTCTCAAGAGCCATAGCAAAACCACACAAACACCCCTATTCCAAGAACGTAGGGCAAGGTTCTGATCCCGGGGCCCAGGGAAGGGCTTCGAGGGTCATTAAAATCCCGCAATTTTGCATATGCTTGGGTGTATCTACCCAGGAAGCCCCATTTGGGTGGGTGGGCAACGCCTCCATGGGATGCTCAGAGGGCTCGGCCCTGGTGAACACCACCAATTTGCAGGATCCCTTTCCCCAAATTAACAAAAGCCTTCGGCGCTTAATGAAGTGGTAGGGCACCTTGCTGATGACATTTCGAATAGCAAAAAGCTTAGGTGTGGGGTCCCCAGCTTCGGATATGGGTGCGTCATAGTCATAGCTGGTAGTAATGGGAAGGAAGTGTCTCTTCTCATCAGCACCTGGGGACAAACCAGCTGAGTTTCACATGCCTTTCATATGATATGCACTAAGCAAAGAGCTTCATACAGAGGATTTTGCCATTGCAGGGGGCAGGGGTGGTTATATCCAGCTTCCAGCCATCCTAGTTCACCCAGCCCTCAGATTCGAATTCCTTGCTACCACCCTGATTCTGCTGCAGAGCCATCTGCACTCACCATTCCAGTATCCGAAGTTGGTGCCTCCATGAAACATGTACCTAAAGTGGGGAAAGGCGGGAGGAAAGATAAAAATTGACCCACTGAATCATCCTGGTTTTTTTTTTTTTAAAGAGACAGGACACAGGACAGGAGGGGAGAAAAAAGCATTTTACTTTATTAAGTTGTTTAGTTTTGTTCTCCCGCATCCCTACCCTGGTCACAACCCTGGATCTTGGGCTTTATGTGGTCCACACCCTTGCCGTCTCAGCTGCCTGTACCACAAGGGCACACCCTGACCCATTGAATCTCAGCTTTCATCCCAATACCCGGATGCAGATTCACGTGGGCCCCAGTGTCTAGTTACATGTTCACACTGGCTCCCAACTTCAACATGTTCTCTAGTCCTTTGGTTACCGCTGGAACGGCCCGCGTGGAGTGGTTCTGGCCCCAGTAATCCAGCCAGCCTGTGTAGTACTCAGAGTTCACCTAGAGTTTGAAGTGAAAGGCACCGCGAGTGACGTGCGCCAGCCCAAGTCGCCCTGACTCTTGCTGTGACTCCCCTCCCCGCCCTCTGGCTCCTCACCAGTGGTCCACTGGGTTCATACTTCCGAAGCAGGGCAAAGGTTTTGGTCATATTTTCAGCTGCAGAAAGAGGGCAAAGGTGGAAGATAAACATCACAGAAGAGGTCCCCTTCCCTAGACTCTACTCCTGACCCTTGCTCAGGAGACCTGGGCCAAAGTCTACGGTGGTGTAGAGTCCCTGGAGGGAGCCACATTTGAGCCCTTCCGGCCCATCTGTGGTGAAGAGCAAGATCTTGTCTCCTAGTATCGCACGGAATAGACCAGCCAGGTGCCTCATGTATCTGAAGTCACAGGCCCGGTAGCTCCCGTATTCATTCTCCACCTGCCGGGGGACAGGCAGGGGAGCTCAGTCACAAGGGGAAGGAGGTTAAGGACCCCGGCACGCCTTCCCCTTGCCCAGATGTCCACCTGTACCTGAACGCTGATGACATTGCCTCCGTTGTGGTAGAGCCACGGGTATATCTTGGGCAGCAAAACCTTGAACCAGGAGTCCACCGCGGCAAGGAAGACTAAAGGAAGAAGCGTCTGCTCTAGGGGCCGCTGCAGCCCCCACCGCCAGCACCAGTGCCGGCCTCATCCCTGCTCTCTGAACTCGGGCCTGCAGCTTGCACTGTCCTTGCCCACGGCCAAATATGACAGCAATGACTTGTTGGAAGAAAGCCTCAACCCTAAGCATCCATATATTTACATGGCAGTGAAATTTGAACCTAGAAAACCTTAAAGCAGTTTCTTGCAAATTTTTTAAATGCAAGGAAAATGTTCAACACATATGGCGCTACCGTCATGTAAGCAATGCATACCCACGACTGCTAAGCAGCAGCATGGGAACTGAATGTCTGACCCGCCTGCTGATATACAGTTACATCACTTCCTACTTCTCTCTCAAGCACTTCACGACTTATAATTAAACGTTTATTTTTGTAGTCGTTTCCTGTTCGTCTACCCGTTTAGTGAGCAAGAACCTTCTCTGTTAGGCTCACATGCTGCATCTCTATTGTTAACAAGGCCTAGTGGATCGATAGCAGACTCCCTAAGGTGGATTCATCGAATCCACTCGGGCCTCACTGGGAAGGTGATCCTGCAGGAAGCACCAGGTGCGATGCTCCAAGCGGGAATGTGCCTGGCAGGTCTGAAGAACAGCGAGGTCAGTGTATACAAAGGGGAGAGGCGTCCATGTCAGGGAGGTGACTGGGCCACCAGTTAGGTGGGACCTTGTAGACCATTTTCAGGAAACCAGGAATCCATGGTTCAAATTCTGAATGAGATGAGGACTAACTGGTGCTGTTTAAGCAGAGAAATGACATGATCTGAGATATATATTTAAACTTACACTTTAACAGGATCCCACTGGCTACTGGATTGAAAATAGACTACATGGGGAAAGGATAAGGAAAACCGGTTAGGAAGCTATTAAAATAATTCAGCTGAGAGATTTGGACTAAGGTAGTGGCAGTGCGGTGACTGAAAGTAGTTGAACTCAATACATTTTGATAGTAAAGTTGACAGGATTTTCTGATGGAGTGAATGTGGGGTGTGAGGAAAAGTTAGGTATGAAGAATTATATCACAGAGTTTAGCCTGTTTATTTGGAAAATTGAGTTGCCATGAATTAAGATGGGGAAATTCTAGGAATAGCTGGTTTGGGAGGCAATACCAGAATTACAACTAATATACCAGTTGTATATTATGCCTGTTAAGTCTCTAGATCAAGAGGTCAAGTGTGCAGTTGGAGGTACATTTTTAGACATCAAGAGAAGGTTCTGGCTTGTGATACATATTTCAGAGTCATTAATTATTAGGTGGAATTTAAAGTCATATAAATGGATGGGATCATCTAGAGGGAAAAGAGAAGCATCCAGTGACTGAGCCCTGACACATTCCAGCATTTAGCAGAAATGGAAATGGAGGACCAGTAAAAAACTGAGGCGTGGTCAGAAAGTCTGTGGGGGGATGGGCAGGGACCAGATAAGTGTGACACCCTGGTAGCTGAGAGAAAGGTGTTTTAAAGGACAGAGTGATCATTTGAGCCAAAAGTTGCTGACTGGTCAAAGGTGGGGTGAGGCCTGAGTGATCATCATGGATTTAGCAATGAAGTCACTGGTTTAACTTGAGAAAAACAGAGGTTGCATGCTGGTGTTCTCATCAGTACATTATCATTTCCCAACTGAGACTGGGAACTGCTATAAGGGGCATAAACTCTCCATCATGCTAAGAAGTGAAACAGCACCCAGTGAGTTCCCAGCTGATACAAGGTGCTTTTCTAGAATGACCTTGTTTAAAAGTACAAAGCAGATAAAATTATTCCCTTGTTCTAATGACCTCCAATTTGCATCTGAAATGGAATCCAAACTCTGGAATACTGGTATCTCGAGCTGCATCTTGAGTTTTCTTTTTCTACATTCTTCCCCCAGGTAGTCTCAGTACCCATGGATTTAATTGTCACCTTCAGACTAATAACCCAAATCTCTAGCTCAGATCTCCCCCAAGCTCCGCAATCATACATCCTGTTGCTTAGCCTCCTCACTTGGGTGTGATATGATAAAAATTTAACATGACCAGAGCAGAACTATGATGCCCCCTACCCACCCCCAAAAGTTGTTTGTTGACTACTCTTAGTCTTCTCATCTCTGCTATGTCAGTGAGTGGCACCACCATCTTGACTGACCAGACAATTTGATTCCTTTCATTCCAGACCTTACCCACTCTGTCCCTTTCAATCAAAAAAATCTATCAACAGATCTTGATTTTCCTCTCCAACCTCTGTCTCCAACCTCTTCTTTCCACTTTGACGTTATGATCTCTCTCTATGGCAGCCACCGTCTTCCCAGTGTTTTTCCACCTCCACCCTCCCTCCCGTCAATCTACTGTCCACAGTCCAGATCATGCCACATCTCTGGTTAAACTCTCAATGACTTTCTACTATACTTCAAATACAATGACAACCCCTTACAAGAGCCTGGCAGATCCTGCACCAATGGCCCGTCTAGCTGCAATGTGATGTCATGCTCCACTCCTGCCCACGATGCTGCTGGTCGTTCTCACCTCATCTTCCTATGACCAGTGCTGTCCCTTCCCTAGAGTCAATGGGAATGTCATCCCAGAAAAGCCTTTCTGACTTCCTTACCTACCTGAAAGAGGCCCTCTTTCTTACTGTATCAACTCCTTATCTATGTCTTGTGTGGTGCTTTCACAGCCTGCAATGTTCTCAGAAGCTAAAGGAGGGAAAGCTGTTTATTCCATCATGAGCGCCACCACACAGGAACTGGGTGTCCGGGGCTCTAGTTCTAGCATCCTGCTGGGCTGGAAGGAAACGCTCTGAATACTGAAACAAGTCATCTCCAACAGGGAGAGGGTCTCTTTCGTGGTGGCTGTTTGCTATGTTCTGTATTAAACCTTTTGTGTCAACTCACCTGGATCTGAGGTTCTCAGATGAATTTTACGGTTTCGCAGCAGCCAGGCTGGGAGACCCCCCTGAGGCAAACACAAAGACAACAAAGAAGGGTGCATGTCTTGTGTTTGAGAGCAGAACACAGGAGGTAAGAAGGAGGCTGAGTTCAGTGTTGGAAGTGGCCCTGGGCTGTGGGCGGAGGCGCATGCTGGTAGGCCAGGAGCCACACTTGGGTGCTGGTGATGCTATCTCTTCAACGAACTCACCATGTCCCACTCTGCACAGATGTAAGGTCCTGGTCTCAGTATGACCAACAGGTCCGCTACAGTTGCCTCAGTCAGAAATGCAATGAGGTCCCGGCTGCCATTAAAGTTATAGACCCCAGGCTGTGGCTCATGGTAGTTCCAGGGCACATAACTGAGAAAGGAAAAGGTTAATAGGACCCAAGGCATGGGGATGCTGGGCAGCCTAAGGGTTCAGGCCTTGGAGGGAATCTCTGTTGGAAGGGGTCCTTGCCCACCCTTGGCTTGGAAGCCCTGAAGCTCTAACCCCTTGTCAGACCAACCAGTCTTTCTGCCCCCACACCCTTGAGTGTAAATTGCACCCCTTTGGCTCTTGTGAGCACTTCTTACAACTGTACAGCATTGAGGCCACTCATTCGCATCTTGGAAAGCCGATCTGCCCAAAGCACCCTGGGTACCCGAAAGTAGTGCAGGCTGCCGGACACGTAACGGAAGGGGACTCCATCCAGGAGGAATCTGTCATGGTCCCGATCCACTACGAAAGACCGATTTTCGGCCTGCAAAGGGAGAGGCGGTACTCAGTGAAGATCTGGAGTGGGAGGGGCGGGGGCAGCGTCTGCCAAGAGTAGAGGAAAGGAACTAGCCCTGCCCACAATGTCACTGTTTTCACTTTCTCTGTTCGCCAGGTCTGATCCTGCCTCACCACACCCCGATGGCTTGTTGGGTTCTCTCGTTTTACCTGGGAGAGCATTAGTGTCAGGAACGGCAGCAACAGGGAAGAAAGGCAGAGCAGTGTCTTGGGAGCCATGGCACTTGAGGGGTTCCAACTGTCACGTGGTGGATTCCTGGGAGGGAACATCATTGAGGAAGGGGGCGGAGACCAGCCTCGGTTGCCAGGCGATTAGCCTGAATTTTTCTTCAGCTTGCAACCACCCACTACTCTCCTAGTTTGGAAAATCCTTTTACATCTAGTGATTCAAGGTGCCGTTCACGAACCAACTTCATCAGAGTCACCAGAGAGGTTGTTAAAAATGCAGAGTTTGATCATACCCTTGTGGCTCAGGTGGCTGTGGCTACTAAGGGGTGTCAGCCCAAGGACCCAGGTTCTGGACTGGAAGTAAAAAAATAAAATAAGATGCAGAGTTTCAGGTCCTGTCTCAGGCCTAGAGAAGTGGAATGTGCAATAGAATAAGATACCCAGGCCACCCTGAGTACATTCAGGGTTGGGAAGCAGAGCTCCACTAGACTGAGCTCGCTTAGGCTGCGGAGTGCATTGTCCAAGTTGAATCCTCGGCTTCAAACACAGCCCAACACATCATAGGCTAAATGTAGATAAATGTAAGAACCAGAAGGCTGAAACAAGTTCAGAGGCAAGGGACACTAAGAAGCTCTTCCCTGGGACCAGGAGTGTGAAATGGGGGAACCAGGTTACAAGTGGGACCATGTCTCTGGAGAGCTCTGTTTCAACAAAGGAACCCATTCTGGTCACTCCGTCTTCTTTGGAAGTACACGTCTCTCCAATCACCTCTGCCTGCCTAGGCGAGTGATGCCACGACAACTACTTGGTGCCAAGACTTAGGAATTGGTCGATTTCCACTACTCCTGCCTTCAGGGTCCCAAGACTGGGACTGGAAGGTGAGGAGCAAGATAGTAGTAGCTGAGGGATATGGGTCAGGTATTGCGCTAAGTCCTTTGCACTTCATTTGCTCTTCAAACAATTGCATGAGATAACCAGCATGCCGTTTTACAGGAAACTGAGGGACAGAAATATTAAGTAGCCTGTCCAAGGTCAGACTAGTTTAGTAGAGCTGACATTTGAATTAATGCACTTAACCTTAGCTCCTACTATACCTATACCTATGTGATAGTGAAGGAGAGTGAGTTTCCTAGAAGTAACTAGTTCGAGTCACAGCTCGGAGGCTCTTGAGTCTGGTTCAAGAGCCTGAGCTATTAAACACTGAAACTAGAATAGTGGGATACAGGACAGGGTCCCCAAGGTTGTACTGATCAGACTCCAGGCTCCAGACCACCAGCTCCCACCTCTCGAGCTGCTCTGCAGACAGCCGCAGAGGCGTGAGTCTCCTACCTCCGGCATTGGGAGATGGAGCTCCTGGGGGCCTCGGGCCGAGCCGGATTTGCTCCCCTTTGGCGTAGGCGCCTGCGTCTCCACCCCTACTGAAGGCCGGATGGGGATCTCTCACCCGGGTCCCGGGACCCGTCCTCCCGCAGGCCTAGCCCGCCCCCGATCCCTCAGCTCCGCGCCCCCACATCACCCGGATGCCCGGCGGTTGCTAGGACAGCGCGGGCGGTTACGCTGGCGCGGAGTGATGACGTGTCGCCACTTCCGGCCCCTGACGTTTTCCACCCGTTCCAGCCAGGTCAGCGGGGAGTCCCAGCTGGCCATTCGGGCATCTGCGCGCCGGGGCCGGGTGGGCTCTGCCGAGGGTGGGTCCCAGCCTCTCACCGTCTTCCCGGGCCCCGGAACCACCGCGTGCCCTGCCTTTGCGCCCGACAGGCGTGTGTGCCGGGAGCGGCCCAAAGGTGCACCGGGTTTGGAGGACGTGGCCTGGTGGTCGCTGGGTGGCCAGAGGCTTTGAGGCACCTGAGCTCAGCCGTCTTGGAGCTGGCGTCACCGGAGGGGATTTCCTGTAAACAGAAACTTAGGTTCCAACAGACCTGTGCTCCCCACGTTGGCACAGCGGGGTTCGTCTTAATTTTGCCCGGCCCGCCACCATGCCTTTCTTTTCCTTCTAGCATGATCCATTGGGCCCCCAACACATCGCCTGGAAGAGCCCACTCTCCCTGGACGAATCCTTTGGCAGCCGGAGAGCGTCCTTGAGGATGACGAAGACACTATGGGGCATTCTCTGTGTGTCTGCTCTCGGGCAACTGTCCTCATTGACAATAAGCGCTACCTCTTCATCCAGAAACTGGGGGAGGGGTGAGTGTTTAGAAGTCACTTAGCTAGACTCCACGGTTATGACAATTAGCATTCAGCACATGATAGGGGCACAAAGGTTTTAACTTTACCCCCCAACTCACCTGACAGAGCCCTGACTACATGGTAGTTAAGAAAGTGGATTCTTGAGCCGGGCCTCAGGGATCCACCTGTGTGACCTTGATAAGCCATGGTTCCTCCATCTGCTTAGTGGAGATAATTATTCTGATAGCATAGTGGGGATTAATTGAGATCATGCATAGAAAATGTGTCCCTCAGTGCCTGGTTCATAGCACTTGGTAAATGCTGACTATTTCTCACTTCACATATTGTGTGTCTGTCCTGTGCAGAGCCCTATGTTATAACCACAGGACTCAAGATTAATCTCTTCCCACTCTTGAACTCAAAGTGTAATAATCTTCAGACTTTTCTTAAAGCCACATCTTGGGAAGGTTTCTACTAAATGAGAGCCCCCCCCCTGCCCCGCCCCCAAGAAATTCCTCTGGTCCAAGCAGTGTCAGAGATGACCATAGTCCTTCCCTGACCCCTTTGGCTCACAGTGGGTTCAGCTATGTGGACCTAGTGGAAGGATTGCATGATGGACACTTCTACGCCCTGAAGCGAATCCTATGTCATGAGCAACAGGACCAGGAGGAGGCCCAACGGGAAGCGGATATGCATCATCTCTTCCATCATCCCAACATCCTCCACCTCGTGGCTTATTGTCTGAAGGAGAGGGGCACTAAGCATGAGGCCTGGCTGCTGCTGCCTTTCTTCAAGGTCAGAAAGTCTCCTGCTATGGAAAGGATTACAACAGGGCCACTAACCAAGGACTATGTGGGCTGTCAAGCAGGGACCATGTCCTGGGTGTGGCCACTTCAGACTGGAAGTGAGAGGAACCCAGTGGGACCATGGGATGTGTGATGTGGATGGTGAAAGGCTTGATAGGCTTTGACACGGGGAAGGGATCAAGCTCAGGTTGCAGAGGCTCAAAAACCATCTAAGAAAACTCGGGGCACTTGTGTTGCAGAGAGGCACGCTGTGGAATGAGATAGAAAGGCTGAAGGACAAAGGCAATTTTTTGACTGAAGACCAAATTCTTCAACTGTTGTTGGGCATCTGCAGAGGCCTTGAGGCCATTCATGCCAAGGGTTATGCCCACAGGTCAGTAGGAGGGCCCTTTGTGCTTGCTGGGGCAGGAGGGAAATGCCTAACCAGGAGAAATGAGAGATCGCTGGACCCCTCCCAAGAAACAGACTCTATGATTATTTTGCCACCGGGTCCAGACATGCTCATAGGTCATTTCCGTTTTCCGGCAGGGACCTGAAGCCCACCAATATCCTGCTTGGAGATGAAGGGCAGCCAGTTCTGATGGACTTGGGCTCCATGAACCAAGCATGCATCCATGTGGATGGCTCCCGCCAGGCTCTGGCCCTGCAGGTCAGTCTCCAGGTTCCTTTACCCACCTGACCCCTACCCCAACCCTTTTGGTGCATAACCTCTGCCCCACTTCTGAGCACTGGGGCCACTTTTCCAGGATTGGGCAGCCCAGCGGTGCACCATCTCCTACCGGGCCCCGGAGCTCTTTTCTGTGCAGAGCCACTGTGTCATCGATGAGCGCACTGATGTCTGGGTGAGGAGCATGTCGGTGGGGTTGGGGCGGGGAGGTGTGCTGCTTTGCACTTACTGTGGAGTGGCACAGTTCTGTGGTTTCTGCTGCATGGGGCCCCAGGAATATGGCATGTCCCCACTCACCGACTTCCTTCCTAGGAACTGTCACTACCACTGTACTCAGTTGCTCAGGAAGTGGTATCATCCTCCCCTTTCAACAGGGTGGGTGCAGCTAAGTGTCAGTGTGGCAGGCAGTGAGTGGCTCAGTGAGGGTGACAAAGCCTGCAGCTACTGGCAGGTGCTCTGGGCCCCGATGGTGCCCTGTGGCTGTGGTCTGCACTGAGAACTAAGGAGCTGTCAGGTGCACCCTGGCGACTCAGTGCGTGAGAGACAGAGAGACAGAGAGCTGTCACTTCTAGGGGCTCCTTTCTAAGGAATAACCAAGTTACATCTAGTCCCTAGGCTGCGTGCTGTACGCCATGATGTTTGGGGAAGGCCCTTATGACATGGTGTTCCAGAAGGGTGACAGTGTAGCCCTTGCTGTTCAGAACCAACTCAACATCCCACAAAGTCCCAGGTGAGCGATAAAAGGAGCCCCAAGTGCTTCAGGCCCCTCCCTGACATTTGTGGAGTAGGACCCCTAGCATGGGGCTGGATGTCACCCCAGTCACCCTTCACTCTCCCTTCCACAGGCATTCTTCAGTAGTGCGGCAGCTGCTGGCCTCGATGATGACCGTGGACCCCCAGCAGCGCCCTCAGGTTCCTCTTCTTCTCAGTCAGTTGGAGGCACTGCAGCCCCCGAGTCCAGGCCAGCACACTACCCAAATCTGAACAAGCCAGTGGCCGCTTCAAGAAGGTGACCGCGGTGCCTTGGCAAGAGGTTCCTGCCCTTTATTGGCATCTCCATCTAGTGTAGCCACTTAAGAGTTGAGGGCAGAGGGTGGGGTCAGTCATCTCAGTCTTCCTGGCTTCTGCCCTCTACCCGCAAAAGCAACTTGTGGACCAGTGCCTGAGTTAGAGTGGGCGGGGTGGGCGGTGGGAAAAGAGAAACTGATTAGACTGACAGCTCCGCGCAGGACTGCTGAGCTCACATCACCGTCTGCCTCCAGATCTGGGGGCAGGAAAATGGTAACCAGAAGAATAAAGTGAAGTACCTTGGCGTGGATCTTAGTTTTGTTTCCAAAGTGAGAGAAGAGGTGCAAGGGGCCCAGTTATTCAACAGCCTAGGAAGGAGAGGGACTGGGGTGACTTCCCCATCTCACAGGAGGCAGGTGTCCACGTCGTAGATCTGGCTGGTTGCTGGGAACATCTCTAGCCAATCCATAAAAAGTTTAAAGCCGCTGTGGCTTGAGCTGTCTTCTACCTATGCTTGGAACTGGGACCAGGGCCCCCTAAAAGCACACTCAGCTAGATCTTTCCTCCTGTGCCTGGGTGTGTGGCTTAGTCAAAGCAGCCTAGCCGGTTTGCCAAGCAAGGGCTTCTGGGTGGAGACGTGGAGGGAGCTTTGGAACAGCTACACAACAGGCTCCCAGCCTCAGCCTGGGGGCAAGGGGAGTGGAGGTAGCAGCCATTTTGATCCTTGGTCTCTCCCAGATGGCTCTAGCTCACACACGGTTAATGATTAATGAGGTCAGTGTGGTGTGGCCGCATCCAGCTGCCACTTCCTGCCTACTCTGCTGAGTAAACAGGGGCCCTACCTTGGCTGGGCTTGAAACCTGTTCCGCAGGGAAGGGCACTGCATCCCTGAATCACCAGGGAGGAGAACAAGAGCAGGGCTAGCATCTCCTTCTCCTGAGATTGAAGCTTCTCTGGGCTCCCATCCCCCCTACCCCACGCCTCAGTTGTGCCCACCCCCACATGCTGACGTCAGTGTGGGTCCTAGGGTGCCTATTAGCAAAGTTGAAATTTTCCCCAGGGCCCTGGCAGGAGGCTCCCACCAGCTAGCACAGAGGCTGAGGCCAGAAAGAAAGCACAAACAGAGGGGAGACGACCTGACTTTTAATGGCATAGCCCTAGGCTCCAGCAAAGCAGCAAGACAGACAGCTATGCAAAGCTGCAGTGACACCACTCTAGTAGATGGATTTTGTTCCCTCCCGTCCCCCAAGCAAATGACTAGGCTCCATGCCCAGGAACTTTCGGGCCAGTCCAGCCCCACTCCCAAGCCCTCAGAACGCACAGGGTGCCTGGGCCAAGTCTTGCTTCCAGAGTGGTGGTGAATGCAGAAGCAGCAGGAAGAAGGGGCTAGCAGTCTAACTGAAAAAATAGAAACTGATAGACTGAAATGGCTACTGGGAAAGGCAGCGAAGACTCATGTCCTTCAATAGTGTGTGGCTGGACAGACAGGTCCAGGATTCAGTCCTCATTTCCTCTCTATCCTGGGTACCCCTAGGATCTCACATCAAGTTTCCTGGGGTCATGTTTCCAGATCCCAGTCAGGCCCCTTGCAAGTCTCAGCTTCAGCCATGGAAGGGAAAAGGGTCATGAGCAGCAAAGAGGGCAGCAGAAGCAGCAGCACAAAGAGGAAGGCAGCAGAAGCTCGAGCACTCAGAGAGGGGACAAGAAACCGTGCAAGGAGACTGTTTATTTCGAAAGGATTTTGCAATAAACATAGCGAGTAGACTCCAGGCAGCTGTTATTCTTCTCCCTCATCCTCATCCTCGTAAGAGTCGATGCCCACTTCCTCATAATCCTTCTCCAGGGCAGCCATGTCCTCCCGGGCCTCGGAGAACTCCCCCTCCTCCATGCCCTCGCCCACGTACCAGTGCACAAATGCTCTCTTGGCATACATCAGGTCGAACTTGTGGTCCAGGCGGGCCCAGGCCTCCGCGATGGCGGTCGTGTTACTCAGCATGCACACGGCCCGCTGCA